>JAXGGA010018469.1:0-22020 GCA_038373865.1 Uloborus plumipes
CTGTGCCCCCCCGACGCTACGCTTATGTCTCCGACGCACGTGAAGTAAGATATAAGAGAATGAAGTTGAAAAGTGGGCTATGTTCATGTTGGTTTTTCTGCCAGACTAATTATCGGAGAAATTTGGTTTTTGTCTCGAAGGATACGTGTGATAGGAGGAAATGCTACGCCGTCCTCAACGAAGACACTTCCAGCATATAGACGACTTTACAAGGGGTATGGTGATCGGACTGAGAAGGGGAGGTTGGTCCATACGTCAAATTGCAGCTGATACCCACATGGATGCAAGCACTGTGCATCGGCTGTGTCAGAGATGGTTGGAAAGAGGAAATGTAGCCACATTGAGGGGTGCAGGTGCAGCCAGAGTGACGTCAGACCGCTTGGATCGACGGATTCACCGACAAGCTGTGGCGGACCAGCAAGTCACTTGTACGTCGATTCTGCAGCACGTGCAAGGTACCCTGGATGTTCCTGTGTCGACCAGAACCATTTCCCGTCGACTGATTGCACGTGGCCTGCAATCACGGCGCCCGCTAAGAAGACTGCCATTGACCTCACAGCACAGACTCCAACGTTTGGAATGGTGCCGGACCAGAGCGACGTGGATGGCAGAATGGCAAACCGTAGTGTTCTCAGATGAATCCCGCTTCTGTTTGTCCATCGATAGTCATCGCATACGTGTGTGGCGTCGATGTGGAGAAAGATCGAATCCGGCAGTAACTGTGGAACGCCCCACAGCGCGACAACGTGGCATAATGGTTTGGGGCGCTATTGCATACAATTCCGTATCACCTCTAGTTCGTATTCGGGGCACTATGACGGCCCAACGATATGTAGATAATGTACTGCGGCCGGTGGCAATCCCCTACCTTCAGGATCCGCCAAATGCAATTTTTCAACAGGATAACGCCCGGCCTCACAGTGCTCGAATCAGCCAACATGCTCTACGAGGTGTACAGATGCTTTCCTGGCCACCATACTCTCCTGACTTGTCACCAATCGAACATGTGTGGGACGTGATTGGACGCCGTTTGCAGAACCTGCCACTGCCTCGTTCAGAGGACGAACTGTGGCAAATGGTTGAAAGGGAATGGAGTGCCATCCCTCAGGACACCATCCGCAGGCTTATTGACTCCATGCCTAGACGTGTTTCTTCGTGCATCGCTGTCCGCGGTGGTCCTACTTCTTACTGAGCAGACGCCGTCCTCGCTCTAAATTTCGCTCATTTATTTTGAAATAAATATCACTTATTGTTCCATGCTGTCTCTGTCTTCTTACCAAATTTCATCAATTTCTGACCACTCCTTCTTGGTGTTGCATTTTCAATGTCGAGCAGTGTACAAGCGTATTCCAGCAGCGCGGTTACAACACCAGAAGACTGCAGTTTCAGCCTTGTTTTAGGGTCGACAGTCTGGAATAGTAATAACCGAGCTCCACGCAGATGGCCTCTCATTAAATCTGAGATTACCTTTACACTGGTAGCTAAGATTAATTCAGTATTCCAGCCAGAGTTCGCAAGCACGATGCGGCTCAACTCGTTAAGTGAGGATAAAGGATTAGGTAACAGGTTGCAAGCTGCTGCCCCAAGCAATAAATTTAGCCCCTTGCTTGATAAACGGTTTGCATTGGTTAGCAACAAACTCGGGACTGGGAACATTCAGATTTCAGACGCAAATTATAAAAAAAAACATCTTTTTTTTGTGAAGTTCCGATAGGTCGGAAAAGGAAACGTTCTCTGAAACTGATTTTTTTCCACATGATATAACTGAATGTATCCTCCATATATTTCTCTGCATAGTTCTAACTGAGACACACACACACATTTGTCAAAGCGTGGTGCCAACTTTCCCAGCCCTTGTCAGAAAAAGCGACGGCCGTGTCTTAGGCAGGAATTCAAGTGAAACACCATTGCAATCGCTTCGATGCGATCGCAAATTGCAATCGCAAATTCCCAAATTTGTATAAGTTGCAATTGCTATAAATGCAAATCGCACTGACGTCACTACTGGTGGAGCCAATAAGAGCTCACAAGCCGTCAGCGATCTCCTCTTATTCGCCAAGTAGGCTGTGACGTTTTATCTAGCTCGTTTTTCATAGGCAAACGTCACGATGTTTTTATCAAGAAACGTTCTAATGTAATTCACCTCCAGTAGCGATTGCAATTTGCGATCGCCTGTTTTACTTGAATTCCTGCCTTAGACCAATTCTCTGTTTTTGTTCAATGTTCAAGGGTGGGTATATACTACACTGCAACGTTTCTTGACAAAAACATCGTGACGTCAGCGAGACGTTAGCCTATGAAAAACGAGCTAGATAAAACGTCATAGCCTACTTGGCGAATGAGAGGAGATCGTTGACTGCTTGTGAGCTCCTTTTGGCTCCGCCCGTAGTGACGCTCAGCGTCAAATTAAGTTACTGTCTAGTATGGAAATGTCTGAAGGGAGAGGCGATTGATTTTATTACGTATCCTTTACTACTCATCTTGATTTACGAATGTTGACCTCCTTTGTTTTGGACTTGAATTACGAAACGTTATCCTTAGGAGAGCTCTAAACCTCCCTTCTGCAAGCATTGGACATAGTTCAAAAATGATTTTATTGAGCTTCAATATTGAAAAGTTGCCCTTGGTAAGTGCCCCAAGAAGGGCCAATCGTCCCCATTGCCCCTCACTTACACCCGCCCCTGAGTTTGTTTGACCCCAAACTTTTGTCCAACGAGCCAGATTTTCATCTGAACATAAACACGGAGATTGAAAGAAGCCAAGTCCGAGCTATGATGGTCATACAGTATGCATCATGAATATTCTCTTTATTTTCTCTTTATTTACCAACTAGCCGATGTGCCCGGCGTTGAACGGGATTAAATGCAATATGCCAAATCCAAGAAAATAAATATATGACTTTCAACTAAGCCCAGTAGAATTATATCTCCCCAAAAACAACAGTGTTGTAAAAAAATCCCCCGCCAAGAAAACCTTAAATACTCAGCCTTAAAAAGTTATGATATCGAGTTTTCCCGCCAAGTTTGTGCCAAACTACAACTAACCTGTATGTATAGTTCTTTTAAATTGTTTTCTGTCCTGCCAGGCGGGAAACTTTGTCTTGTGAGGTGGTTGCTTAATGAGTAAAAACTTCCCGCCTGGCAGGACTGAAAACAATTTAAAAGAACTATACATACAGGTTAGTTGTAGTTTGGCACAAACTTGGCGGGAAAACTCGATATCATAACTTTTTAAGGCTGAGTATTTAAGGTTTTCTTGGCGGGGGATTTTTTTACAACACTGTTGTTTTTGGGGAGATATCACATGTTTTTGCATTAATATTATTTCTTTGCCTGTTTTTTTTTTCTCTTCAAAATTTATTTTGCATGTTTTTTTCCCCTTCAACATTTTTCTTGGCGGTCCGACATATGTGGTTTTCTTGGCATGCATTTGGTGCAAAAGTTCAAGGATCTTCTTCAGTCTAGGATAAATTTGAAATCAATCACAATGTACCACCCGAACCGACGCAAAACAAAGCTAGTTGCTAACAATACTACGATTAAATTAAAAGTTTAAACAAAAAACCCCAACCCTTACTGCCGATCTCATATTAAAAAAATGAACTAAATTGAAGATCCCTTTTAAAAGCCTTATGCAATAAATCAATTACAAATAGTTTATTTGTTAACAAATAGAAACTGGCAACAGATGAAATTTCAATCATTGAGTTTTCTTTCCTCGCCGCCCAACAGTGACAACATAAATGCTCAGATGTTGAACAGAGCTAGTAGACAGAAATCGGACCAATTTTAAGCATTAATAACTCCGGGGTGCGATGACCCCGGGGGTAAATTTTGGGAAAACGTCCTCAATGTCTCATCGAGAAGATTCATACCAAAAATCAACACTAAAGACCCCCGGGGGGAAAAGATACGAAAAATAAAAACGAGGGGGGAGGGGGTGGGGGGTCGAAAAACCCCCTATGCCGAGCTTTGGGACAAAATAAATGTGGGTGCAAAAGCAGAGCTCAATCCGAGTTACCGTTTAGTCTGGACCCCTGTCAAACAATTTTTAAAAAGTGCGAAAAATAGCGATTTTATAACATATATCACCCCTCCCCCTGAGGGTCCTGGATGTTTTGCTTTAGTATGTGCCGTCAGGGGCCGCTGGAGATTGAGTATACCAAAAATGAACTCTAAGGATCTTTATGGGGCTGAGATACAGAGGGGTGAAAACCCCGGTTTGGTTACTCGCGTAAACAGTCCTTGTCGCTCTTTTACATTTTTATTGGCGACGGAAATTTCTTGGCGGCTTGTATTTGGTTTTCTTGGCGGGGCGGGCCGCTCCCGCGTCCCGTGATTTCTCAAAGCTATTTCTTGTGACCATGCAGTAGATTAATTGGGTGTGAAGGAGAACGTGAAATCAAACTGAAATGTGTTCTTTATTTTATCCGTGTGATTTTCCAAGAAATCACTTTCTAATTTCTAACTGTTGCCAAAATCAATTCCCTTTTTGTTTAATCCGGTATCGATTATTGATATAGATGAATATAAAAATCCTAAGAAAGCAATACATTTCATACTTACTCCAGAGAAGCCTTGGTTCAAAATTTTCATCATGATTACTATTAATATTGTTGTTGCGAGGCAACCAAATTTTGCAACAATAGACTGAAAATTTAATCATTTAATGGGGAAACTATATTAAATTTACTGTTTTTTATAATAACCTTTTAAAACTAAGCTTTTTAGAAATAAATTATAGCTTATCCTGCTCCCTGTTACTGTAGCTATCTATGGTGAAAACGTGGTTAAAATCGGTCCAGTAGTTTGGAAGATTACCCGGACATACATACAAAAAATAGTCATTTATGTATATAGATTCCATAGCAGCCAATCCTTATCATCCTAATTTCCTTACCAAATCCATGGCAGGACTCTACTTGAGCGTAAATAACCCAATTCGTTCTATTCTAAATGGAGACGATTCATTAAGGATACAAGAAAGTCACGTGACGTCCTCATCCGATTTTAGTTATAAAGATAAGTAAAAACCACGGTTCTCAGTCGAGACAACACCGTCATTCTTTTACAATCACTTTGATGGACCGTCCTCATGATTCATCCCAACGACCGATCTCCCGGCCCGTTGAACAATGTGGTCCGCCGGCCGGCTGCTGACCGCGCGTTTATGGCCGGGAACAATGTGGAACAGAACTCGTCGTTGCTCTCCTTCCCTTTGCAGACGACCGGCCGAACCTTCCCGCCTCTCTGACCGGCTCGGAAAAGAGTGGTGCAAATCAGGAAATTTTAACTTTGAGACGAGGGAAATGTTGGATACAAATGATGTCACTTTTTTTTTTTCAACATTTTTGACTCCCCACCCCCTTCGTCACAAAGTCTTACACTTCACGGCTTATCACTTACTCCCTTGTCACATGTCATATGTCACTTATCGAAAACATATTCTTAACAAGAAGTTCTGTCAAGAACTAAACGAGCCTACTTTCCCGTACATTGACACCGGCATTCTAGCATCTGATCGATATTATTTTGATTATCTGAGACTGAACATTATGTCAAAGATACCTTTTTAGCACTTAAAGCTGATTTCTAAATGCAAAATATGCCAATCTCATCGGATGAAATAAACACGTAAAAAGTAAATAAACGAATAAATAAAGTTTTTTCGCACCTTTTAGAGAATGTAACTGTTATAGTTCTTCCGTTGAAAAATTCCTCAATCGTTTTCAATAAATAAATAAAAGTACAAAGAATATACACAGAAAGTAGAAAAAACTCGTTCGTCAATAAAATGTCTATAATTTCATTTTTAATCAGTTGCCAGTTGTTAAATATAAATACAGAATAAAATGCTCTCGCGAATGAAACATTTTTGTTACAAAAAAAAAAAAATCGTCTGCTAAAAAAAAAAATAATAATAAAAACAAAACAGATAAATAAATAAACAAAAAATCGTCTGCACAGTCAGTCATTTTTTTATGAGCCTGCATTTCCGCCATGTTTACGGAGTCGGAGTCGGAATCAGTCCTCACAGAAGATTATCCAAAAAAGTACTTTACATGCATTAACCATTTTCTTACAAAATTAGTTTGAAGGAAATCTGCCTTTAAGCTCAGGATCTACATTTAACTTAAATTTCCCCGTAGGCGCTAATGTTACGTTTTTTTCTGAACGGTTCAACGTTGAACGAAAAATGGTTCGAAATAAAAAGCGAACTATGGGAATGAGAATCTCCGAGATCTTTCGAACAAAAAAAGTTTATTCAATTCGGACGGTTCACTTAAAAGTTATTAGGTGGGGAAAGCTGCTTGAACGGTTCAATGTTGAAAGAAAAAATGTTCAAAATTTAAATATGGTAATGAAGTATCCTTGCTGAGATCCTTCGAACAAAAAAAAAAAGTTTGTTTAAATCCCACTGTTCACTCAAAAGTTATTAGGGGCTTGTTCGAAGGGAGCTTGTTTGAACGGTTCAAAGTTGAACAAAAAAATTTTCAAGTCGAAAATGTAAATACGGGACTGAAGTATCCTTGATCAGATCTTTCCAACAAAAAAATTTTCAAGTCGAAAATGTAAATACGGGAATGAAGTATCCTTGATCAGATCTTTCCAACAAAAAAAAGTTTGTTCAAATCGGACTGTTCATTAAAAAGTTAGTATCGCGGGACCGGTTGTTTGAACGGCTCAAAGTTGAACCAAAATTGTTCAAATCAAAAAATCAAATATGGGAATGAGCTGTACTCGCCGAGATCTTTCCAACAAAAAAGAAGTTTGTTCAAATCGGAATGTTTATTCAAAAGTTATTAGGGGGGGGGGGGGACAGACAGACCGACAGACGCACAAATTCCCCATCTCAATACCCTACTTTCCAATTTTTAATTTTTTAATATTCATTTTTCTTTTTTGTTTCTTTTTGACTTTTTTTTGGATTTGGCGATATTTTTTTTGACTTGGCGACATTTTCTTGACTTGGCGATATTTTTTAGATGCATTAAGCCATTTTTATTGCTTTTTACTCTTTCATTTTTAACGGGAAAGTAAGCTAAAAAGTAGGTGATTGATGCCACGTTTACTGTTGGCCCAGCCTTGACACAAAGTTACTCAAAAATGCTTCAAAGCATATTATTTAGCCCACCTCACTGTTGTTGGTTTTCGTCTTCGATCAAATCAACTTTAAAATCAGTTGGAAAAAGAAAATTGAAAACCAAAGAGAAAGAAGCCAAAGGAGAGATAAACTAGGGTTCTATACAAATAAGTTGAACCTGGAAGGCCAGACTCAAGTTCTTCAGACTGATTGACGTTAATTTTTTACCAGTTTTTACATTTCACACTCTGTTTTACCTCTCAGCGGGTGTTTGAATTGAGAGCGCTATCTATGGACACTCTAGTGAATGATTTTTTTTTGTGTGTTCAAGAGATAATAATAAAAAATTAAACAAAGAAAGGAAAAAACAAAGTTTTCGTCTCGAAGCATCTTTTTTTGTTTACAATTTTTTCAAGTTGTCTGAATATAACAAAAAATTGATTTTTTTTAAAAAATTGCCGAGTGCTAAGAATTGCGAGGCGGATTATACAAGTAACTGTTGGTAAAAGTTGATACATAATGCACATCCGTACAAATAGGGATGCACCGATTAATCGGCAGTACCGATTAATCGGCCACTTTGTCGATTATTAATAATCGGCAAAATCGTGCCGATTAATCGGCGGAAAAAATATTATTATTTTAAAAAGCACTTTCATTGTAAAGCTATGATGAATAATTTTATTAACAGTGATAATAATCCTCACAGTTGATACAAAGTTTTTAATAAATTAATTCCCCTACTTTGAATAAATATACATAGACAATGTTGCAACACATTTTTCATGTGGCGACAGTTTTCTCCTTAGCACAGTGATTTTAAATAACCTCTAATTTTCACAAAGAATAAAAGTCTTGAATCAAATGGCTACTAATATTGAATTATTTCAATTAAATGCACTCCTAAATTAGAGTGCTCACCACAAACCCCCCCCCCCTTTTTAAAAATTTTTATGTCTAGTAACATAGTTAACAATGTGTTAATATAATATTATTGACAATAATATGGAAATTGGTTTTAAGAAATAGGATAAAATTTTGAAATTATTTTTGAATAAAAAAATCATCCTGATCATCGGCTTGGCCGATTAATCGGCCGATTATCAACAGCCGATTTATCGGTAATCGGCCAATTTGCTTATCGGTGCATCCCTACTTACAAATCCTGTTGTCGAAGTGTACAAGGTCTCGATTCCTTCACTGCAAAAAAATGATCTGATATTTTTACAGTATAATGCTAGCAGCAGGGTTCCAATTTAAAACTGTAAAATTCACAGTAATAAACTGTTAAAGCTGGCAATTTCACAGTTTCTTACTGTAAAGTTAGAAATTTTACAGTTGATTGCCGTAAAATTTATCTGTTTTATACTGTAAAAATAACAGTATAATACTGGCAGCAGAGATTCCAGTTTAAAACTGAAAAATGCACGGTAATAAGCTGTAAATTTAGCAATTTTGCAGTTAATCACTGTAAAAGTAGCAATTTTACAGTTTAGTACCGGAAAATGAGCAATTTGACAGTTCATTACTGTAAAATTATCAATTTTACAGTTTAGTACTGGAAAATGAGCAATTTGACAGTTCATTACTGTAAAATTAGCAATTTTACAGTTTAGTACCGGAAAATGAGCAATTTAACAGTTCATTACTGTAAAATGAGCAATTTGACAGTTTAGTATCGGAAAATGAGCAATTTGACAGTTCATTACTGTAAAATTATCAATTTTACAGTTTAGTACTGGAAAATGAGCAATTTGACAGTTCATTACTGTAAAATTAGCAATTTTACAGTTTAGTACCGGAAAATGAGCAATTTAACAGTTCATTACTGTAAAATGAGCAATTTGACAGTTTAGTATCGGAAAATGAGCAATTTGACAGTTCATTACTGTAAAATTAGCAATTTTACAGTTTAGTACCGGAAAATGAGCAATTTGACAGTTCATTACTGTAAAATTAGCAATTTTACAGTTTAGTACCGGAAAATGAGCAATTTGACAGTTCATTACTGTAAAATTAGCAATTTTACAGCTTAGTACCGGAAAATGTGCAATTTGACAGTTCATTCATGTAAAATTAGCAATTTTTAAAGTTTATTACCATAAAATTCGCTGTATTATGTTGCAAAAACAACATTCATTTTTTACAGGGTTTGCTTTACACAGGCCCGTCATTTAGAGGGGTCAATTACCCCCCCCCCCCGACTTTGGGAAATCAATGTAATGACATATAAGTGGGCGAGGTTTTTGCCTTTTTTTGGTAAATTTTACATTGTGTATGCACCCTTTGCCCCCCCCCCCCTAGAAAAATTCGAAATGACGTCACTGGCTTTATAAAGCCTTCAATGTCTCAGAACTAAGTCAGAACCCCTTACGCCGCTTTCGTCCGAACCACGCCACTTCGGCGAGTCCGTTTTATGAGCCTGCAGATCGAATCGTGGTCACGACAGCCTCAGAAAGCCCCATTGTTCCCCAAAGTGGCAGTTAAGACGGCGGCCAATGGACACTAAGAGCCCATCAAGTGGCAAGAAAATATACATCGCCCGATGTATATTTTGAAAGAGGGAATGGGTTACGAGCAGTTTCAGCCTCTGCGTAAAATCTGAGGACGATCGAAGAGGCTATAAGTGCGAGCATAAAACGACGAGGCACTTAATATTAAATGTGCTCGGGTACGAGATGTTAATGTAAAAAAAGGAAAACAAGAGGCGGCGATGCGAGGTGTGGATAGAAGAGACGCCTGAATTTAAGTTGTAATGTGATGTGTTATGGAGTTAAGATTGGATTGTTGTTATCACCAGGAGATAATTGGGAGGTATGGGACGCGGCCACAGAAATGACTTTAATGCCGATATATTTCATAAAGCTTGGTGAATACCTTAGGACAGAGGTTCCGAAACTTTTCCTACTGGCGGTACGTCCAATTATTTCAAGGAACCTTGCTCCATCTTCACTATATATATATATTACATCCGGCCACATCGCACATTGGCCGGGGCGTGTGACCAATGTCCGATGTACTGGAAATTAATTGTGTATATGCGACTTTGGCCGGACACTTCCCCGAACTCCCTTTCCAATGTTCGATGCCGTTGCACTACCAAGTACTCAACAACTCGCAGCAGATGTAACAATAACAAACTGTTGTGCAATTCGAAAAGCCATAACAGTTCGTTTTGTTGAATCAAATGATGATACTCATAATTTTCTGTAAAAAACTAATTCAGTATATAATGTGATTATCTTTTTGTTTGTTTCCTTTAAGAGAGAGGAAATTTTCATAAGAGACCATGAGTTTTCTGGTACCGTAAAATGGGGTGAATCGGAACACTTTTCAGCTTTAATTGTAAAAAAAGCAGTTAAAAGATTTTTTTTAGTTTGATTTTCTGGGTAAAAACTTCGGTCTTGCTTTACTTTTGATATTCCAAGCAAAGACAAAACATTTTGAACAGTTATTATTAAAATATATAGGAAATTATGGGTGTTCCGAATCACCCCACTGACAGGGGTCAATCGGAACACATGTTAAAATTTTATTTTTTTCCATTTAACCTGTTATAGGTCTCACAAACATGAGTAATATTGATGGGGGAGAATAAGAACATATAATTACTGTCAAATAAAAGTATAATTTCAATACCAGTAAACGTTTATAATTTGTCAAAGTCCAAAATAATTTCGAACTTATGAAAAATGAAAAGTAATTTTAAGAAATGCTTTTGGATTGAAATACAAAGATTTAACATGAATAGAAGTCACCCATGTCGTCCACAAATATGTACTTGTCCTTAAAACTAGCAGTTGTGACTTGGCTTAAGTTTTTTCATAGCATCTTCTGGGATGAACTCTGCCTTTTCTTTGGTTTCTTAAAATCTTTGGGTTTTGGGGATTGTCCTGCAAGATTTTCGCACTTTTTCATCACTGTCTGGCGCTGGACTTTTAATACATAAAGTCTGTATGACCTCCCCCTATGTATTTTAAGTAAAAAGAAGTCTCTTGGAGCAAAAGTCTTTTTAAATCTGCAACTTTTTGTCATTCTAAGATCTAGTTGCTCACGAGAAGGGATAAACAGTAATAAATCCTTGTCCTTATCTTGATTAGAGGAATTGGGGTTAGAATCTTGATTTTTCAAACAGTTTCCTTCAAATAAATTTGAATTGGAATAACAGAACAAAGTGTTCCGATTCACCCCGCTATTCTTTTTCCTATGGCATTTTTCAGAATTCTTCATTTTTAAAATACAATTTATAAAAAATGTAAATTCTTATGTGGTATTCTGTTGTTCAGATACATGTATAATTGAAACATACCACTCTTAGGTTTAAAATATAAGAAGGTTTACTCTTGCATATGAAGTTTTGCAGTCTATGAAAATGTGATGTTTTCTAGCATTCCACGTGCAGCCCTCCTTTGAAGCCAGTAGAGTTGCCAGATTGACAAAAGTAATTTTTTCCTACTTCCTATGATCCTACCTTTCTAAAAAAAAAATTAATGGCGAAAAATATCCAATAGTATATTTATGAAGAATTTCTTTGTACGGTCGGGAAGTTTTGTTCCGATTGACCCCGCTGTTCCTATACACCCCATTTTACGGTACTGTGAGATCCTTGCTCACTCGACTTCAGACTACAGCTCACCTAGGGCCACCGTACCTCCTTGACCTTTGTTCTAAAGGACGATCCTAGTAGGTGCCTAAGGCAGGAATTCAAGTGAAACAGGCGATCGCAAATTACAATCGCTACTGGAAATGAATTACATTAGAACGTTTCTTGATAAAAACATCGTGACGTCAGCGTGACGTTTGCCTATGAAAAACGAGCTGGATAAAACGTCACAGCCTACTTGGCGAATAAGAGGAGATCGCTGACTGCTTGTGAGCTCTTATTGGCTCCACCCGTAGTGACGTCAGTGCCAAGTTTAGTTGATGATAATGTAATTCACTTCCAGTAGCGATTCCAATTCGAAGCGATTGCAACGGTGTCTCACTTGAATTCCTGCCTCAATAAGTATGTTTTACATTTTCTCATGTTATTACTTCATAAAAATTAAAATCGAGCTTTGAATGAGTAGGAGGAAGTCTACTGAGGCCATATGTATCTATTGTTTTTAGGAGAAAGTCATCAATGTCCTCAAAATTTGATTAGCCATTTCTTCTTTTTTAAAGTCAAGTCAACTGTAGTTGCCATCGACCTAACTCCCCCCCTTTGTGGTGCACTAGCCGCCGATGCATAATAAGATACGTTTAGATCCTCCCTCCCCGATTTCTCTCGTCTGGAGAAGGGTTCTCGCACGCTTGTTGCAGATCTGGGGATGCTTTGCGCGATGCATCAAAACAAAAATTTATCTCAAAGGAGGTTCAAAAAGTTATTTGAAAAGAAAAAAAAAACACTCACAACTTTCGATGCGTTTTAATGAACTTTGAGGAAGAGAAATTTTTGGCTCTCCCCTGGAAATGTTTCGAAATTGAAGTCTGAAACCTTTGGGATCAATTTTTTAAAACATATATAGGTACATCTAGTAAAGAATAAGTAATAAAAATTAATCACCCCTCCCTTGAAAAGTTGAAGGAAAAAAAAAATCCGCTTTATATTTGATCACTAGCCTATTGCCCGGCATCGCCCGGGTGCTTATTAATACAATATAGCTAATTATAATTGTTTTTACCTAATTTCATACTAAAATGAGATAGGTGAGCCTTAAATTGATAATTCATTGTTAATCCTCATTTCTGTTGAAAAATACTCCTATTTATTTAAACCAGCGGGTGACCGAGCTCCGCTCGAGGAAAAGAGGTATCGAAGCTAACTCGAAGATTTAAATTTTCAATTGTGATTTATCAAAACAATACATGCCATAAGAAAATTTGTGAAACCATTGGTGAAAAGATAACCGGTTAAAGTGCACCATTGTAAACTATTCTAAACAAAGTTAGAGTTTGGAAAGGGAACTATTCTATACAAAGATTAAGTTTGAAAAGTCATAGGAAATAAAATGTAATTGATAATAAAAAAAAACTATGCAATTAAAGAAATGGTGCAAAGTGAGCAGTGTAAAGATTGAAGTGTGTTGAAGTTCAATATTTTCGACAAATCTTTACTAATATATAAAGCTGTATAGTTTGTTTGTTTGTTTGTTTGAACGCGCTAATCTCAGGAACTACTGGTTCGATTTGAAAAATTCTTTTTGTGTTGAATAGTCCATTTATCCAGAAAGACTTTAGGCTATAGTTTGAAAAGATTCGATAAGCGATTCGTTTTTTATTCGAATTCAAGGCAATTTTCTCATAAATCGCCGAATACTGGGGTTAAAAATTACTTGCACATATTAATGTTATATATCGTTGGAAGCAGAAAAGTTTTGTCCGTCCTATGCAGTTTGTTTCGATTCTCTAACTTAAACACAGCACGAGTTATTCAATTTTTAAACTTGCCTTTTGCAAGGCTTCACCCGATTTCTTGCAATACTTGGTTCATTAAAACCATCAATAAAAAATAAACTAATTATTCCACAGATTATTGATTATTGATTTTTACGCCATTGGATAGAGCGATATTTTTAACCCCAGAATTGATTCGACTTACAGTCGAAGAACCAAGCTTTTATCTCCACTAGAAAAAAAGTTACAAGCGTTTGAACTTTGAGTTCGAAACCCTCTTTCCTGATCAAACTATTAAAGTTTTATTGCGTTGCTATGGCGACATCTTTTAAATTCATTGTTGGTGTCCTTTTCTTCATTTCGTTTCTTAAAAGCATTTCATTTTACTGCGTTTCAACAAGGCAAATAATGCGATCGTCCGTGTTTCACTTGAATTCCTGCATACTTAATGGCTTATATTTTTTTTCTGGTACCATTTTGAAAGTGTGTTTCAAATTAAATTGTAATTCATGTTTTTAGCAGGGATTTTTTTTGTCTGCGATCTGAATATTAAAACAACTTTTTTGTTTGGAATTTTGCAATTAATGTTACAGGAAGAGAGCGGTTTGGATATATTTGTTTTTGGTAGGGAATTGTATTTGTTTATTAGGGAGAGTGTTAAATATGTGCTACTTGACATTGTTTTTATTCCTGCGGAAGCATGTGCAAATAATGCGATTGACTTTTTGATGCGGGAAAGTTTCTTAGCGAGCCGCTTTAGCGGGGAGTAGTTTTTTGAAACCGGTTTCGCTAAAACTTTCCTCCCTCCTTTAAATGCGAGCCGCTTTGGCGGCGAGTAATTTGTTTTAACTTTCCTTACTACTTTAAAGGCGAGCCGCCTTGGCGGCGAGTAGTTTGCTGAAACTTTCCTCGCTACTTTAAAGGCGAGCTGCCTTGGCGGTTATATATCATTATATACCGCCTTGACGGCGAGTAGTTTATTTAAATTTTCATCACTACTTTAAAGCCCGTGCAACGCCGGGCCCCACAGCTAGTTTATTTAGAAAAACCAAACCTCGTGATTCCTCGTCGCCAAAAACCCCAGACTCCCAAGTTTACCGGAGTTAATTCTGGGGCGATTTTCGACTTGGCAACCATTCCTCGTATTACCCCTAACGTATACCAGGGGACCGAACCCGCTCGGTTAAAAAAAAATAGGTTTGTAAACTCGTGTTTTTTTCTAAAGTGCGAAGTACTTATTTAGATAAACTTGAAAAGCATTTTTGAGCCTTTGGTTGCAATTACGCATTCAAAACAGCCGTAATTTATTTTAAAAAACATAACCCATTTAATCCATGCTCACCGTAAAATCACACCTAATTTCATTTCATTTGGCGCCGAAGGCGCGGGAGGATTTGATGCGAATGGATGCAGAGTCTCTGTTCTCCAGTACGCATTTGGTTCCAGTTGGTTTTGACTTTCACTTCACTTCACACTCCAGGTCCCCCACCCCCCCGTACATACCACAACTCGCTTTTTAACCGGGATGGGGCCCTGAAGAGCGCTCTGTTCATTTTTAACCAGGCCCAAGGGCCGAGTAAACCCTTGACCCAGCACACCCCAGAGGTTTCGTTTCACTTGGAGGATTTTGTGACCACGAACATTTTTAACATCCCCCAGCAACCATTAATGAAGACGGTGGATCTTTGATCGGCGGCTAAATGATCGACCCGAGACCCTCCGGTTACGAGTCCGACGACTAACCGATTGGACAACAGCGGCCTCAGGCCCCTATATAGACGAGCCGACGCATCAAGATTACCATTTAGGATCCAGCGCGTGTGTGAGAATTGTCTTTTCTGGCCACTTATCGCTTTTTGGTAACTTTTTGCGTAAATTTAACAAAGCTTGGCAATGTCCCGAAACTTTACTCTGGTAACCCTAATTCCTCAACAATGAAAAATGAAAGTGAAAGTTAATGAGTTGGGAAACCAAAGTGGTGAAACTTAAGCTTGATGCATCTGCCTGTCTATATAGCGGCTCTACCGCGGCCCATACCCAATTCTAACTTTATTTTGATCGATCTCTTTTAAATTTCAAAAACAATAACAATTCTAACGTGTTGCCAAAAATTATTTGCCAAATACCATAAAAATATAAATTTACGCTGATGTGATTAAATATGAAATCCATTGTTAAAACGTGGTTGCTATGAAACAGTATAACAATAAGAGTAATCATAAAGAAAATGGCGTAGTAAGAAATCTTCTCAAACTTTTCATGAATCCTATCTGTAACTCCGAACTGTTCGACCGTAGCGCTTCAAAACCGACGCCAATCTATTCCCCGTGGCCAAAAACCCCAGACTCCCAAGTTTACCGGAGTTTATTAATTCTGGAGCGATTTTCGACTTGGCAAACATCTCTCGTATTATAGTATAGGATATATTAAATTTTATCCATTTGTATGCTTGAAAGGCTTATCTCTATTACTCTATCTATTCAAAATTGAAAGAAAATGGCCATTTTGAGACGAAGAATTTAAATTTTGAGCTTTTTGGAATTTTTTTTAAATTCCAAAACCCCGCCTATGTGGATGCTAGTGCACCGAAGAACCTCTGTGCCAAGTTTGATGTAAATCTGACGAAAACTGTGGAGTTGTATAAGGAACAAACATACAAATATATAAAGCAGTGAGTAACCGCCTCTAAGCAAGGGCTAAGGCAGGAACATGCATACACCGCCAACTCGTTCATTTCGATCCATGGCATAATAAGCTCGAAACTGCAGTCCATGGATCGAAATAGCCGAGTTGGCGGTGTATTGCATGTTCCTGCCTTAGCCCTTGCTTAGAGGCGGTTATTCACTGCTTTATACCCGAGCTCTGCATTAAAAAAAAATATATATATATACGAGTTGTTGTACCGTTCCCATGTGCGGTCACTCGCTGGTATTCTAGTTTCACATTAGCTACCAGTTTTCTTCGGCTCTCTTTGCTATATAAGAGGATTTTGCCTCTAACTCGTTCACTTTCGTATTCCATGCTGATGAGAACATAATAAGCCCGAAACTGCAGTCCATGGATCGAAACGAACGAGTTGGCGGTGCATTGCATGCAAATATATATACTGTCGGCCCCGCTGAAACGAATACTGTCGGTTCCAAGAAATATGATTCGATTACGTGGGGTATTCGTTTTAGCGAGGATCTTTAATATTGCGTCTATGTTATCGGTTCCGGGATGTTTTATACGTATGAGCGGGCATTCGTTTGTCCGTTACCCGATTTTGCGGAGACATATATACATTTATACAGGGTGTCCACTTCTATCGTGGACCAATAGCTAATTTCCCTGATAGCACAGTGACCAAAATGTGACGCTTTTGTGACCCGTGACGCGCGTCACAAGCGCAGTCGCAACCACGTCACCGCGACTTACGAATGTCCGACCGCGGTGACGTCACAGTGCGACTTTACAGTGACGGCGCATGACGACCCAATTGCAACCGAGGTCACCTAGTGACGGTTTGGCGACCTCACATCGCAGTCACAGCGACCGATGTGACCAGTCAGTGACCTGTGTGTGAAGTTGCGGCGGCGTCACAATGCGACTTCACAGTGACGGCGCTCGACGACCTGTCATAAAATATTTTTTTTAATTTAAAAAAAAATAAAAGAGTCTTTTACTGACATCAGAAATCACTGATATAAGAACCTGGATTGAATCAACATACTTTCCGCCAACCGTTACGCTGCGAAACCCATTGTCCCAAGCCTGGAATCGAACCCGGGTCGTCTGGATGCAAGCCAAGAATTCTAACCACTATACTAGACGAGAGTTACAAGAAGAAACTCAAAAAGTAAAGAGCTGCTGAAGGTCACATTGTGGTCACAAAGTGAGTCACATCCACGTCGATGTGACAGTTTTAAGTCAGAATGCGACTTTACCACGACGTCAGAGAAAAGTCCCACTTGCGTCTTCAGGAGTTGCTAATGCAATGCTTTTGTGACCCTCGCATGCGTCACAAGTGAAGTCGCAACCAACAAGTTACTTACGAATGTCAGCAAAGGCGACTTCACAATGCGACTTTACAGTGACAACGCCTGACGACCCAATTGCAACCTAGGTCTCCCAGTGACGGTTTAGCGACCTCACATCACAGTCACAGCGACCGATGCGACCAGTCAGTGACGTACGCGTGAAGTCGCGGCAGCGTCACAGTGCGACTTCACAGTGACGGCACCTGAGGACTTCTCCGCCTTGTGACTTCTCCGCGAGCTGACACTCGTAAGTTGCTGCCACATCTTTGCGACTTCGCTTGTGAGGTATCACAAAAGCGTCTTATTTTGGTCACTGTGCAATTCGTAGTCACATCCCCGTTTGTTGCGACTTTTTTAAATCGCAATAATGCTTTGAAGAATTTCATTTAAAAGTCACAAATAAGGCGCAAAACCAGCACTAAGTGACATCGACTGCCTTCGTGCTACCAGGCGTCGTCACTGCAACATCGCACTTTTGATGTCGCCGCGAATTTTCATTCGTAAGTTGCAGCCACCTCTTTGGGACTTTACTTGTGACGTACTCGAGTCACAAAAGCGTCTTATTTTTGTCACTGTGCTATTCATAATCATACCCCGTTTTCGCATCTGCTGTAAATCACTACAGGGCTTTACAGCGACGTCATTTAAAGGTCACAAGTAGGTAAAGAAATTTGATAGTGACAATGATGAGAAACCGCATAACCGATACAAACTATCAAAACGTCGCATCAAATACACAATTACACGACAACGGTTTCCGTGACTGTGTCATGTTGTCACGGAATAGTCACAAATTGTCCAAAATTGCATTGACGTTGTAAGGACCGTCACTGCAATTTTGACGTCATCACGGATTGACATTCGCAAGTGGTTGTCACTTGGTCGCTTTTGTTACTGCTGTCTGTCAGAAAGTGATTGAGGCTCTTAAAAAAATTTTTTGACTGATTTTGTAACGTAAAATTATTAATTCGGTATTATTAATTCGGTCTTCAATCGGTAAAAAAATATTTTAATGAAAATTCACATTAAGGTCACAATGTGACGTCTCCACAACATTACATTGTGACCGGTCACAATTCAGCTGTCACAGCGACGTTGTAGTGAAGTCACACGCAAATGTCGCAAACGAGTCACAATGTGACTTTTGTGCGTCGTCACAATTGAGTCACGGTGTGACTGTGACGCTTGTGACTCGCAGTGACGTCACTGTGACTTATCTGTGACACATTGTGCTATTAGGGTTCTTAACCGTTAGAGATAAGCATATATAGTTCTTTTAGGAAAAAATCTCTAAATTACGAAAGGAATTTTGGGTCTATTCAATGTTTTTCAAAAAATCAAATTTTGAAAGAGTTACGAAATTTAGATTTTTATACAGCCCTCCAGTCCTATCAATCATATTTAGTAAAACATTCTTGACACTGTAACGTTTAAAACTAAAAAAAATCACTGTTCTACCACAAAAATTGTCCGAGTTATGACGTTTTGAAAAATCAAGATTTTGCATTATTTCATGACGTCATCGAGAGATCTCTCCACCGATGATCACATGAAATAATGCAAAATCTTGATTTTTCAAAACGTCATAACTCGGTCAAGTTTTGTGGTAGAACTGATTTTTTTTTAGTTTTAAACGTTACAGTGTCAAGAATGTTTTACTAAATATGATTGATAGGACTGGGGGGCTGCATAAAAATTTAAATTTCGTAACTCTGTCAAAATTTGATTTTTTGAAAAACATTGAATAGATCCAAAATTCCTTTCAATATTTGGAGATTTTTTCCTAAATAAACTATATGCTTATCTCTAACGGTTTAGAAATTAGCTATTGGTCCACGATTGGAGTGGACACCCTGTATACTGTCAGTCCCGTTGAAACGAATACTGTCGGTTCCAAGAAATATGATTCGTTTAAGCGAGGATCTTTAACATTGCGTCTATGTTATCGGTTCCGGGATGTTTTATACGTATGGGCGGGCATTCGTTTATCCGTTACCCGATTTAGCGGAGACATATATGTTTGGCCAGGGAGAAAAAAGATGAAAGTCACTTTTTCACTCAATTTTGAGATATTAGCTCTATCTAGGCACTATTAAAGAGTAATATCATCTGGTAGAACAACAAGGGGGAAAAAGATGAGAATCGACCGAAATGTGCAAGAAAACTCTGTTACGAGAAATAAAATTTTGTTCTTCGTTTTTCTCAAAATCGCTTTTTGGTCACTTTCATCTTTTTTCCCCTGGCCCTTCATATACATTTATATATATGTATATAGATTGCTTGTAAGTGATTTCCGAGAAGATAAGAGAGTGCGGAGAGGTAACCTTTCGCTCTCTTCAGCAACTAGGCCACGAGGACGGGCAAGGTCGGGCGCGATTTTCAGAAAATTATTCCGCTTCCCCAGCAGAGAAATATGTTTCCTGCCTTTCTTCGTGTCTGGCGTCGGAGCCGTCAATTTCTTTCAACATTGGAGTCAAAATCTTACCGCTCAAAGTGGGAATTTTTCTTTCATTTGAAGGTCCAGAAATGACTTGGTAAATTCCTTCCTGGAAATAGTTGAAAGGTCCGATTTGGTCCGATGCTTTTGTTGAGGTTTATTGGGGCTGTTTCCTCCCTTGTCTATGTGTATTGAGGTGTTTGTTAATGCAATACACCACCAACTCGGCTATTTCGATCCATGGACAGCTGTTTCGAGCTTATTCTGCTCTCATCAGCATGGAATACGAAAGTAGTCGGTTTGTTAATGTTTGGGGATCTTTATTCGAGAGACATCACCCGACGGACTGAAGTAAAATTTGGCACAGAATTCGCATAGGCGGATTGACAGGGGTGCCTCGGGGTGCGCCGCACCCCAAAAATTTTTGTTTTAATTTTGAAAAAAGTAACATTAAAAATATTTTACCAGAAATATAATTTGGAGAATAGCTTATACTTTTTCATAGTTACAATGCAAATTAGTTTACTTGAAAGCAAACCCAAAAATAACTAATGTGCAACTATTTGTGTGACCCGTTTGTCACCACACATCGCCAGTGCGAGTGAAATTGTGGTTCATATTAAAAATAAGAATTTTTATGCATTTGAAAAAATTTTAATAAGTAATTTCATACATAAAAAAAAACTCATTTCGAAAATTATTTATAATTAAGGGCTGTATTATAGAATAATTGTATACTCCGTTTTTGGATATTTATTGGTACGTCATAACAATTCATATTTTACTTCAAATGAAACATAATTATTAAAGTCAAAAAATAATAATAAATAAAAAATAAATAAAAAAACATGGCTAATGTAATATACTTTATCGAAAATCATATAAACTGTTTCAAGTTCTTGCACATTATTCCAATTTACAGTGACATAAAATCTGATCTGAAATGAGCTAAAAACCAGCACACCCCGATCCCCTCATTGACCGTGGAATATACCCCCCCCCAGATCTCCGATAGTGTTGCACCCCCAGAATTCACAGCCTAAGGCAGGAATTCAAGTGAAACAGGCGATCGCAAATTACAATCGCTACTGGAAATGAATTACATTAGAACGTTTCTTGATAAAAACATCGTGACGTCAGCGTGACGTTTGCCTATGGAAAACGAGCTAGATAAAACGTCACAGCCTACTTGGCGAATAAGAGGAGATCGCTGACTGCTTGTGAGCTCTTATTGGCTCCACCCGTAGTGACGTCAGTGCCAAGTTAAGTTGATGATAATGTAATTCACTTCCAGTAGCGATTGCAATTCGAAGCGATTGCAATGGTGTTTCACTTGAATTCCTGCCTAAATCCGCCTATGAGAATTCGATGATACCCTGGGTGAGAGAACGTGCAGGACCCCATTAACATAAGGTCCTGAACAAACAGCATAATTATGCCTTGACCTAGGACGTCCAAATTTTTGGTGCCCTCGAATTATTGAAATTACTAACGTTTTAGTCTATTAATTAAAAAAGGGGAGAAAATTAAGCCTTTCTCGTTTGGTCTATCTCCCTTTATTTCTGCTTGCTTAAGGTGGCGAATGTTCTGCCTTCAAAAAATATTTTTAGCTAGTGCTTGAACCCCCTTAACAATGCTAGATCTCCAGAAATCAGGCAAACACACACACATAGAAGAGCAAAAATGACCTTACGTATAAAACATGCTCCGATTAATTAACAATAAAAATATTTAAAAAAAAAATCTGGTGTGGACCCCACACTACTTCCTTTTATGTGTCAATTTCTTAGTAGTTGCCTTAAGTATTAAAAAAAGTGCTTGGAGTGAGCAAGGTAACAATTCAAATATTTACTCCCCTAATCTGCCACGAAACAATGCAAAAAATATTTTACAATAGTTAATTTTCTAAATATTGCTGATTTTAATATCATTCAGTGATTTTTTCGCAAAATATTGCCAATAGCGCCAAGTTGAACCCAAATTCAAAAAATAGTTTTTTCGCCAAATTTGTCGCCAAGTTGGCGTCAAACACTTGGCGACTAAAAACGTGGCGACATGTCGTCAAGTGGTCGCGCCAATTCATATTACTTGAGTCTGTATTGAAAT
>JAXGGA010018470.1:0-22020 GCA_038373865.1 Uloborus plumipes
ATGGTTGGCTTTCTTGGCTCTTTAATCACAGCTGGAGCAACCAGCAAAGTTTGAGGCTTGACCTCTATTTCTTTAGTCATCTCCCGTAATCCCTTTCTTACAGCTTGTACGTAAGGTCCGTGTTCAGGAGGGAGTTTCAGAAGTCTGCGGCTTCGGCGAATATTTTCTATTTCCAGGCTGATCGAGGTACCCGGCGCCTCCACCAAATGTCACGTTGAATGAGAACTACGGACTAACAGAAAGAGCCTTTATTGAATCAGACGAGCGGTCTGCCGTTAAGAACTCAACTGCCAGCTCTCAGCTCGAGAGAGGCTTTATATACACAACAAAGGAATGTTCTAGAACAATTCAAATTAAATTCAAATTAGATGATTTACACAAATTTACATATTTACAAATTTTCTGCAAACTGTCAGAAAGCATTATGAAATTAAAAGAGATTGAAACAAATGCACACACCTGAGGTCAGAACTCAGAACCTCTGGGTTCGTAAGCCGACGCCATAGCCATTCGGCCAACCGGGCGATAGCTTGAGAAAGAAATACGGCAATATAAAGAAAAATTAGAATAATAAAAATAAAAAAAATCATTTGAATAAACTTGAATAGGGGTCATTCCATGTCAAGCGTACGAGGCGTCTCCTCTCGACCCCCTCCGATTTTGATGAATATTTTTTGGATGTATGTATAAGACTTGCATGAAACCATACCAAATTATAGCTCCATAAGCCTTATGGTTCAGCCAGTAAAAATTATTTTAGAAAGGCCTCTTTTTCGTGTCTTGAAAAAAATGTCCAAATCGTCAAGTTTGTGCTTTTATTGCTCGCGACCTAAGACGATTATCAGACTCAAATTTGGTGATTCTGATCTCTGTTTAGGGTAGAATAGCCTACTTGTGTAACAGAAGCTCCATGCGTTGTTTTTGTTTTTTTTTTTTTTTGAAATTTGCTGCCCAAGTTGGTAAAAAATCGTATTTTGGCAAATTTTGACCATACCTTATCAGCTTGTATCTGCTGAGAGAATGACTTTCTAAAGCTAATTCTTTCCTCGTTTGTAGCCTGATAGTTCGTCCGAAAGGTGTGCTAGTGGCATCTCGATAGCTCAAATAATTGCTGAATTATGCGAGTTGAAATTCCAGTCAAATTTCTTTTTTCTCAATTTTGTCTCAATTTCAAAGGGCAATATCTCAAAAGGGTCATCTTGAATTTCAATTTTCTTTATATCATTGGAAAGAACACACTTTTCTTAACTAAAAAACGTTATTTTTATTTTTGAGACAAACCAGTTTCAAGGGATATTGCAGGTCAAAAATGTGTACGTCATTCAACGTGAAATCAAAGAAAAAAAGACATAGACCTCAAAAGTTGATGTCAATTTGTTCTATTAATATTTGCAGGAGTTATTGTACTTATGTTCTGATAAAAAAAAAAAAAAAAAAAAAAAAAACTTTGTTAGATATGATCGAGGGGGGAAAATATTTTTCATTTTTAGTAAATATTTTGAAATTTATTCATTACAATAGGAGTTGAACATGGGAGTCTGACTATGGTTTTAATTTTACTCTCTTTGAAATCAGTTCAGAAGCAAATTTCTCCCGATCATGCCCATTTCCCCCTATTTAACGCATTTAGGGGGCGAGGTTTTTTGGTAATTTGTATTGAGTGTATACCCTCCCCCACCCCCCTGGAAAAATTAATAATGTTCGGCCTGGTTCACAGGTAAGGCAGTTATTGGAGGGAAAATCAAAAATTCTCCTCGTTCGAGGCACAAAAGTTAATCGGGCCTTTTACTCAACAAAAAATTTTCGCACATATAAATCTCTGTACTTGCTAGAATATAGATGTTTTTCATAACAATACGTAGTATACAGGTCCCCACAACAGATAGGATATTGGTTTGACCAAACGGGTTTGAGGGGCTGGCATATAGGCCCTTCAAAGTAGTTCTAGTTCTTATCAAAAATTTTTTCTTATCTTGGCCTTGCCCTGCGAAAGGGGAGGGCAGCCTGGGCATGGCTCCTGGGCTCGCTAAGTTAGAGGGGCCCGTGAATTTTAGTTCTCCACCATCAGTGTCCAATTTAGGAACTTTAGGACAGTAGGGCAGACCTTAAATTTCTAAATCGGGCCCTGAACATCTGGATGGGCCCGATTGAAAAGTGAAAAAAGTACTGTCGAGTTGAAACCATAAACTTTGATTTTCAACTTCATGATTTCCATATTAAAATCATACTTTGTTATAATTTACTATTTCGTCTTTGATTTTGCTCCCCTCCTCCCAAGGTGGGGACCCTACGGCTGTAGGCCGAGCCTCATGGACTTCTTGGTAAATCAAGCCCCTCTCATCAATGGTAAATGCAAGGAAGAGAATGGGGGCAGAAAGTGTCTGGCTCCCGTCGCCAGAGAATTTCTTTCATATCCCTGCTCTGGGGCTCTGAGATATACTCTGGACTACTTTTCTAGCTCGCTCTCCTGGGGTGTTGCCCCCATGGAGTTTACCCCCTGGTTCCCTCCTTCTCTGCGACTTGGTGACGTGGGATCCGTGGGACCGAAGGAAGGAAAATAAAGGAGTGCGACGATAAATTGCTATGTGCTATAGGGGTCGGGAAATATAGTATAAAACACTTCGCTCCCAGAAAACAAAGAATGCATTTTCGTTAACTCATCACCTCTCCATTGATAATAACAATAACTGATTTAAACATCTGTATCTGTTATTACTGTGATCAATGTGTTAAGAGATAGAAGTTTTCAAAAAATCTTATATTTTTTGCTAATTTGTTCGCAGTAAGCCCAAAAGGGGACCACACTTGTTTTATGGCGTAAAGGAGAGGATCTTCTTTCTTTTTCCATGATAAAAGTATCTCAAAGACAAGTGCCATAAACTTTGTTATCCCGTTAAGGATTATAGACCAGCAGGAGAGACGGAATAATTTAAGGTTTAAGTTGAAAAGATAGAAAAAAACTCCTTTGGCGAAATAGTGAGCAGAACTATGGGTCATTCCATGTTATGGGTCCATGAGAAAATCCCCACTCGACCCCTTCAGATTTTGATGAAAATTTTTTTAGATGTACATATAAAACTTGCATGAAACCATACCAAATTATTTATTGGGTCATCTTTTTGACTTAACCCTTCTTTGCATGATGATGGAAATTTCCATCATAAAATTTAATGCGGATAAAAGGGTACACAAAACCAGTGTAATTTACATTTGTTGCTGCTGGCAACTTTTTACAACGCGCCGTAGCGTAATACGAAACGCAGTTGTCAAAAAAAAAAAAAAAAGCTAACGTCACTGTTAATTACCAGGATTTGAACTTATCACTCCGCTGTTTGTTGTGACTGGAAAAAACGGCCGACTTAAAAATAAATTTTCCTGATTTTTTTTAAAGAAATATGAAACGTAGTTGTGTGCTTTGTTTTTCGCAGATTAAACTTTCAAAAAAAAAAAAAAAAAGAACAAAGCTTTGAAATTCTTTAATTATCTTTCCTTCAATTTTTCAAACATGATGTCGTCATAAATTCTGATATATTTATTTGAAAAATAATGCAAGAGAGGAGAAAGACTCCTTTCATTCTTCCCAAAAGCCTATTGATTAACGTGTTGTCCATTACCTCAGCTTCGCTCTCCTTCCTGTTAGTCCAACATACTCCCAATCATAGGCGGCTGGTGCACCAAGAAATTGGGGGATCAAAAGAAGTTTGTGAGGAGCTTAAGGCGGAACCCTAAAGCTGTTTTTTTTTTTTTTGTAAAATTTGGCTATATTATTGGATTTTAACAAATGACCTCTAAAACTTTAATACAGTCTGAAAAGCAGGATGGATTTTACTGTAGATGTCCCCTTTGCAATTCAAAGTTCTTTTCTTGTGAAATAAGATGAGAAAAAAAAAACATTTTTGTGGTATTTTCAGTTTTTAATTTTCATGAAATAAATCAATCCACCCAGTAAATAACCGACCGTTAATTTTTCGCTCTAAAAAGTGAACGGCAGGGCCCCTTTACTTTCGGAAGTGAAGCGGAGCAGGTGCCCCCTTGCCCCCCCCCTCCCGTACAAGCAGCCTTTGCTCCCATTGCGTCATAAGACTTGCAACCTCTTGTTTATTTTTTTTTCAAACAAACTTTCTTCACTTCGAACCCCCCCCCCCGAAAAAAAATCCTGGCTACGGCCTTGCTGCAGACTGAGAAAGGGGGGGGGGGAGAGCTACTGCGATTCATACTCCGACTCTTCAAATAGTTAAGCCATCGACTTCCGATTCCGACTGCTTGACCCCAAAGTCAATCCTACTTCAACTTGCCCGCATGGGCGTTTGAACTATAGGCGAAATTTATTAAAAATTTTTTGCTCATAGTTTCCAGGTAAAAGATTATATATATATATATATATATATATATATATATATATATATATATATATATATATATATATATATATATATATCCCACTTGCTCCTCTCCTTGTGGGCGTCCATTCTTGCCCCACTTTCAAAATAAGCTTATATATGCTTCTCTACCTCTAGCGAAGAAAGTACACGAACATTTGAAGGGGCAAGTGGATAAAGGTGATATGTGATAATTTTGGAAAAACTTACTTTTTACCATGAATGAAGGTGAAAAGGTAATTTTTTTTTCTTGAAAAATTTTCCAACTTGAATAAATGTCACATATCACATTTATCCACTTACCCCATCATTTTTGCGAAAAACACTCAAGTTCGTAAAGAAATATAGTAAAAGGGCGAAAAAGTTTACGAGCTACGGCGCTAGTTTTCAATATTTTTCATCTTTCCTCCGCTTCGGTTTCCTATTGTCTTGGCTGGAATTGACCCGGAAAAATGTTCCCTCCTCAGCGCTTCCTCGCCAATCTATAGCAGACTTCCCGCACGTGCCAAACTTTCCGCAGACGTTATGTAATACTCGGATATGACCTTGGGGCAGCGCTAGAGCTGTTGACTTGTTGAAGTGACGTCACGACAACTAGACGGAATCGATTCCTCGCGATGCTCCACTATCAGCTTTTGCTGAGAAAAAGGCAGAATTAGTCCGAAATAAAAGTCCCGAGTTCATTGTTTTCTGTTTCGGTCAAAGTGCATTTCTTATGGAGGCAACATGTAATCCCGAAACTGAAATAAGAAGGCAGTTTCACGTATAGAAAAGGGTTTGAGTTATTTATAGACTTTCTTGGGATTACTGAGTTGTAAAAATCTGAGCATGTGTGGAATCAAACTTCACAACTCCAAATGAAACGATGTAATTCCTTTCTCTTCTTTTGAGAAATTATTGTGATGAATTTAAACAATATAACTACCGGCATGATTTTATTTCCAATAAATCTTTAGAGCAGGCTTTTTTCAAATAGGGCCATATGGTCTGCATAGGAGTGACGGGAAAATACGGCGGACGGGGAAACACTGTAAAAATTATAAAAACAAGAGGGCTATGAGCCAAGGTGCACTGACCATTGCTGATTTATTTCAAACTAGAAGAATTTTCCCCATTTGGGCAGGGATGGGGTGAGGCCGAAATAAGTATTCTATTCTTTATTTCTGTGATATTAATTTATCGTTTTTCGCAAAATTTCCAAAACTACCTTTTTTTTAAACTGAATTGCAAAACATTTTTAGAATTTCAAAATAATATGTTATGTTTTGAGTTTTTTTACACTAACTTTACAGCACAAGGTTCTTTATGTTTTCCTTTCTTGTTTAGAAAAGGGTAGGGACAAAAACGGGACAAGAACCTTAATATCACTTCGCGTCAAAAAGATGAAAAAAAAAAAGCTCTCAAAGCTTCTGACACCATTCTTTACTGATTCTTCTATGAAACGACCACATGGATCTAAATATGGCCACTGTTTTCTCCCACCATTCACCTGTTTCTCTCTCTCTTTTTTCATTTTTCTTTTTCTTTTCTTTCCTTTCTTTCTTTCTTTCCCTTTTTTTTTTTTTTTTTTTTTTTTGTAGATAGTGCCATTATGTTATTTCAGTTTTCTGCATTACTTTTATTCGGAGGGAAGAAAGCATTATCTTTCTTAACCATTAATATTCTTCTGAGATGCTAGATAAGTGTAAAGTTCGAAACCATGAACATTTCTCATTAATAAGGAAATTTATGGGGAACTTAATGTTCACAAGAAACAAGTGGAAACCCATGAAATAATGTTAGTCAGAAATGATCTAACGTTTAGGAATTTTCTTACAATGATCTCGGAAGTGATGACATCGGAGTCAACAAATGCAATTTTCAAACGCTTCTCAACTCGAAAACTTAAAACGAACAAGAAGTTGTGTCAAGAATTAAGCGAGCCTACTTTCCCGTACACCTACATCGACATTCTAGCATCTGATCAGTATTCTCTTAATTATCTGAGACCGCAAATTATGTTAAACATACCCACCTTTTTAGCATTTAAAGCTGATATCTAAAAACAAAAACATGCCTCTCTCATTTGATGACATAGAAACGCAAACAGTAAATAATTGTTTTCAAAAAATAGTTGAAGCCGGAAAACACATTAACCCATTAATGCCTGACATTTTTTTCCAATGATATTTTCTATACTGGTTACACGGCTACAGAACACACTTTACAATGATTATGTGCTGCAATCTGTTAATAATGAATTGGAACAATACCAAAGTAATAGTTGAACACTATCAATTGGTTGAAATGTTCATTTTTAGTCAATTTAGACACTGTTTGGACCGTCCCTAAAAAGGGACGCTAGGTATTAATGGGTTAAAATACATTTTATCACAAAAAAAAAGTTCGTAAATGAAACGTCTCAAATTTTATTTTTAATGCGTTGGCAATAATTAAAAATAAATAAATTAATAAATATACTTCCGAAAATGCATAAATAAATAATGAAATGATCTGAATAATTTTTTATTAAAAAACAGTCTGCCAAATAATAATAATAATAAATACATAAATAAAGCAAATGAAATTAATAAACATATAAAAGATCGTCTGCACGGTTCTTTCTTTAGAGAGAAGGAGTCGGGTCATTTTTTAAAAAGTTTGCGGAGTCGGAGTCGAGGAGTTGGAAGCGGAGTCTTTAAAACAGCTTATTCAAAAAAATGTTCCATACATTGTTCAACAAGAGTACTTTGCGACAAAGTTTGTTTGAAGGAAATCCGCATTTTAGTTCCGCATCTACACATTTTTCCCATATCAAAACCCTACTCGTGACGCATCTGAATTTTCGATTTAAATAATTTTTTGCTCAGTTTTTGAACAGTTCGAAAAACTTAGTCCCCTTCTAATAACTTTTGAGTGAAAGATCCGATTCAAAAGAACTTTAGTTTGTTCGAAAGGTCATGGCAAGAACCAGGCCCGTCATTTAGGGGGAGCAGGGGGGAGTCAATTGCCCCCCCCCCCCCCCCCACTGACTTTGAGAAATCAATGCATTTACATATAAGTGGGCGTTATATGTAAATATAAGCGGCTTTTGATGGTTTCCGATGAAATTGCATTGAGTTTGGATCCTTTGCCCCCCCCCCCCCTGGAAAAACTTGAAATGACGTCCCTGGCAAGAACACTCTATTCCCGTATTTGACATTTCGATTTGAACAATGTTTCGTTCAATTTTGAACAGTTCAAAACTAGTTCCCCCCCCCTAATAGCTTTTGAATGAACAGTCCGATTCGAACGAAATGTTTTTTGTTCGAAAGATCTTGAACAGGATAACTCATTACCGTATCTGGTTTTTCAATTTGAACAATTTTTTAACTTTTCAAAAACTAGTTAATTCCTAATAACTTTTGAGTGAAGTCAGATTCGAATGAACTTTTTTTTTGGCATGCCTTCTTTCATTACTTCAAAATCTCAACATAGATTTGACATGGCAGAAAAATCCACACAATACATAATTTTGTAGTATTACTCAACTGCACCTAAAAACATATTTTTTCTCCACGTTGCAAGGACATTTAAAAAATAAATAAATAAAAAACCATTTTTGCAACATTACTAAGTAGAATTTGATTTTTGAAATCTTAAAGAACATTGTGTTTTTCAAAACAAATTTCTAAAGCATTATTTTGTAGATAAAAGTAAAATTTCTTCCTTATATCGGTAAAATAAACAAACAAAGTAAGTGTCTAATACTATTAGCTATTACTATTTTAGCTGAAATATTCGCTTGAGACTTTTTCAGAATCTTGATTCTTAATAGGATGTTAAAAATATTTACAATAGCAACAGATATTGCGAAAGACATATTTTTAAGAAACGCAAACTAAATAATGTATTTTGAAGATATTTTTTTATTTACATTGTTTACAACTAAGTATTTCTTAAATATTCTTAAAGTATTTCATTTGTAGTATCACAAACATTTATCTTTTGTTTCGATAGACATTATTAACCAGGATTAATAATTTGAAAGTATAAAAATAGTACATGTTTATTTTTAAGTATAAGTACAGTTTTATATAACAAATTTTAACATTTTCATTCATGGTTTTTGTTTGACAAAGATTTAAAGATTTATACAAATCATTACAGATAAGAGGTTTATGCGGGATTAGCGATGGCTTCTTTTATAACTATTTTTAACAAAGCAAACAATATTTTTAAACAGCAAAATTTTTTCTTAATTTTAAGAGCTTTTTTTTAAATTTAAGTATTAAAAAAATTTAATACATCAAAACTACTTTTATAACATAATATAAAATACCTTTAACAAATAATTTTTATGTTTCTTTAATTCAGAAATTAACGAATCAGTCATTTCTTTCACTTTTCTTTTCATTGCTTATAAAAGATTGAAAAAATCGCTCATAAAATGTTTAAAAGTTATTTTTCTTGAATAGAATTCGAACTGTTCAAATATAGATTTTATTAAATCAATTTTCTGGTGTATTTTTTATCTTTGCAAAAAGCCAATTACTCGAAAAACTATATAGGGAGAAATTGGATTAGGATCTATTTCGACTTTTTATTCTATAATTTTTCACTTTCTGGCAATAATGTGATAAAATTATTTTCTTTCAATACAACAGTTATTTTAATTTTATGAAGTTATAATTGAAGTGTTTCAGTACATAATAATTGGGAGTTGAAAAAATGTAAATATGCCCATAAAACGCCATCAGTGTTGTACTTAGGTCTCAAGGGTACATTCGACCTGGTTTCGCAGATATAGGTTTCTTTTAATTTCCTACATACTTTTGTGACATTTGAAGTATAGAAAAGCATTACGTTAAAAATTATATAGCTGTAAGTGAAGCTAACATAAGGATGTTTGGTACTGTGCATTAACTGTATATCAGAGATTATCTTTATTTTTATTAATTATATTTGTTTTTTTTATTATTCTCCTTAATTAATCCCTCGCTTAGAAACAATAGGCTTGTTCGTGGTTTCTGGATATTTTGCCAAGCGTATTAATATTTATTGTTTAAGCATGTTTTAACCACTGTATGGCATAAATTTGCTTCGAGCATGCCACTTTTACCTACGCCTTTATGAATATAATAATACTAATGCACCGAGTACAGCCTGGTGATTTTGTAGTAACGGAATGTACTTAAGTGTACTTTGGACCTTTTGAGGATCTTTTGATAGATTCAAGGCACACTACTTACAGGGTGCGGCAGAAAAACCCGGACAAGCATTTATTATGATAATTTTATTAAATAAAAGAAATTTAGCAAAACAATAATTAATAATGTTAACATAGACGTCTTACAATAATATACTCAGCTGGTTTCGAAGTGGCTTCCTCCAGGTGTGATACATAGATCCAAACGTAACTAGAAATTTTCAGCGATGGGCCGCAGCTCTTTCAGTAACAATCGGTCCCATTCTCGAAGCAGCGACTCTGCTTCAGCGACTCCAAGCTTTTTTGGGGCTTGGTACAGGCCCTGACCTTCAAAATGGACCACACACTGTAATCCATAGGATTCAGATCCGGCGAGGAGAGGGCCATTCCGTAGAGGAGATGAAGTCTGAAAAATGGGTTCGGCACCAGTCCTGAGTCATTTGGTCCTGTGAGCCCGCACTGAGTCCTGCTGGAATATCCAATCCTCATCACCAAAGTGCTACTAGGCCCACGGAAGTACGACGGCCTGAAGAATGTTGCGGCGATACACTTCTTTGCTGATTTTGACCCCTTAATCCACAAAAACAAGGAGAGTCTTGCCGAGAGCAAATTCCTCCCCAAAACATCGCACCAATTGTAGATTTTTGGTGGTGTTCGACGATGGCCGATGTGCCAGGACCTTTAGTGGACCAGACTCAGTCATTTTGGCGGTTATGCGCCCGTTCGACAGTGAACAGCATCTCATCTTTGAAGAGGATGCTCTTCCACTGCTCACCTGCGGCCCGACGTTTGAGCTGGCGACATCTTTGAAGTCTCACGCTCTTCTTCTCTTCAGTAAGAAGTTGGGCTCTTTGGAGCTTGTAACGCTTGAGATTGAGTTCAATTTTAGCTATTCGCTGAACTGATCGGTCGCTGATTTCGATTTCACGAGCGAGTTTTGCATGGAGACCCTCGAATTTCGCTGCACTCGCTTCTTGATGAACCTACGGTAGGAAAATGTGTTCACGGTCCGCTTTCTTCCGCTTCCAGGACGGCGTAAGGAGTGACCAAGCATTTTGTACCGGCTAATTGCATTGGAAACAGTCTGTCGAGGAATTTTGAGTAAACGAACTGACGTTTAAAAGCGCGAAACAGTTCCAAAATTGCAACGCGTCCTTTCTGTCATTCTGCAAACAAAACAACGATGATAAGTACAAAATCGACACTGTCCTCCTCAATGCAGGCAAATATGAAGAATCTTTTAAAAAAAGAATTGGCTGGATACGGTAAAACGTGTTGGCGTCAGGACGTGACAAACTTTGTCCGAGCTTTTTTGCCGCACCCTGTAATTACTTAGTTATATACTGGAAATTTTCTAGCTACCAAGTTGAGTAAATTCATTTTAATTATACTCTATTATAGCTAAAGTTACACTGTAACTCAGAATCTGTCTATTTAAACTATAACACAGAAAAACAAACTAAAATCTACTTTTAATGCATGAAATTACTCTCCAACGTATATCATCGCACTTCTGCAGATTTAAGCAAAGTAATTAAACTACTCTGACAAGAAGGGTGATGAAGATTCAAACTACATGCGTACTCCTGCCAGGTTATCAAAAGTAAGGCTATAAAGTAAGGAAGCGATGTGGGGGAAAGTGATATAACGGAGCAAGGTGAGATGGTGAAGTTGCGACTCTGCTTTTGTTGCAACTTACTGTCTGTTTGCGTATTGTGGACCTGGCAGCCACGAACGCTTCCATTTGAAAAAGGGGAGATAGGTTTAGGGTGCGCACTTCCCGATGTCTTCAGTTTTGTTCGCTTGCTACTTCCTCGTTGCATTTCCCCCCTATTTCGAGAAAGTCGGAAGAGACTTGGCGCGTGTGCAGATTCGACGGAGTTTTCGCGAAAAAATGTTAGACAGTAACTGGTTTTTTTTTTTTTTTTAACTATATAGAAACACATGTAGTTTATTTCAGTCTGGAGGAAGACACCTCAGAAGATCAAAGCATGTGATAATACTAGCAATTTTTAAAAAATGATACTCATATTGTCATATTATGTGGTAAATCAAAATTGTTTTTGTTAATAACATTTTAAATAGAAATGAGACCTACTAGCATTCGGTGTAAAATTTATAAATTTAAGATTTAACATTTTTATTTTAAATGTTTTGTATAATAAGTCAAGCGCATGGAGCAAGTGGATGAGGCAAAGTGATTTACTTCATTTAGCTTACTTATTCAATCATTCATTAAATCACTTTTCCATGCATTTATGCAGTAATTCATTTACATTACTTCAACCAAAAGTTCAGTTATTTTTTCATTCATTCAACTATTTTCTTTTTCATTCAGTATTTTACTAATTTAGTTATTCGGTTATTCTTCCATTATCAATTCATTCAGTCCTTCCGCCTTTTATTTATTGATTCATTTGAGTAACAATATTTTTAGCAATGAAATAAAAAAAATTCATTTTTCACAAATATTTTATTCTTTACTTGCCCCATAAAAAAAAATTACCCCCCCCCCCCCTTTTTTTTGAAGCTACAAATTTATAGCCAAAAAATTTTTTTTACATAATGTTTCAACGCAAGTTTTACTACGAAATACAATTTTCCTTCTTCATCCACTATACTTTTTGAAACAAATTTCAAATTTATCCATATTTAAAAGGGTAAGTTATCATTGCCTTTCATTACCCGACCACTGTACATTTGACAATTCTTCACTCATCCTACGATCCAGAACCAAAAGATACAAATACATTCTTTTTTGGAGTATCACCCACGTGTTTCCCAACCACCAAGCACATTTTTCCGAAATCCTTCATTGAGAACGATTTTGAAAATAAACCCCAAACGATTATTTTTGACACAAAAAGCAGCAAGTTGATGCCATATTGGTGGTCTGCTCTGACGTTTGATGACGTCAGGCGGTCTCGTAACGGAAAAGAGCTCTACGCTCACATGAATACACTTCTCATGTTTCTAAGGAACGTGAAGAAGCGGCACGCGTTCTGAGAAGCTCTTGAGCTTCTTTCGAGAGGAAAAGGATTGTTAAGCTAAATTTAGAAACTGGAGAAAAATAATTTGAATTCTTTTACGCTTGTTTAGAAATCGGTTTCGATTGTAAAAGGAATTCAGTTCAGATTGATTGTTCCATATAAAATCAACAAATTTTCAAAAATTTTCATGCCGCACCATTTTTGATTTTGATCATATTCAGTAGGTAATATGCACCAATATTCTGTATCTCCAAACTGTTTTTTTTTTTCCTCGAAAAAATTTTATTCTCGAGATATAGCCATTTTTTTTGCACCGCCGATGAGTAAAATTCGGCATTTTTGATCTTTTATCTAAGAGCTCTGGTAAATTTATTTAAAATGGTAGAAAGATCAAACATGACTTATTTTAAAACTAAAAGAATGAACTTTGATTTGTGCATAAAATGAAACGGTTTAAGTTAAGCCTAAATATAAATCTTCCCGGGTCAATTCGCGGTTCAAAAAGAGCTGTTTTTGTCATTTCAAGCATGAAAAAGTATATGAAGGACTGACAGTGGGGTTGTAATTTTTTTTTCTCATTCACCCAGTTATAGATACTAGAAGCACAGAGAAATAAAGATAATACCAGTAGTCTTTCATTATGATAAAATTGCTTAAACTTGAGAAAAAATGAAAATTGGCCTTTTCACTCCCCAAAAAACGGCCTGTGGAATAGGTAGTAAAAATTTACAAATGCATGGAGTAAGAAGGTGTTACATTGCCCTTTAAAATGCAACAAAAACTGTCTTGTTACTCCAAGGTATTAAAGAGATATAAGCTTTCAAACTATGAGAAAAAATGTAAAATATCCTTTTTCACTCCCCAAAATCGGCCTGTGGAACAGGTAGTAAAATTTTTCAAATGCATGGAGCAAGAAGATATTACCTTGAACTTTAAAAGGAAACAAAAACCGTCGTGTTATTCCCAGGCATCAAAGAGATATAACCCTCTGAAAATTGAAAATTTATGAAAACATTTTTTTGGCATAAGTTGAAGCAATTATGAACATTAAATCTTTTTATGCAAGAATTGAAAGAGTAAAAATATGTCTCATTAAATATATAATTCAAAATCTATCGTAAAATGTCTGTTATTTATTTGTGACTCTTTTCGATGTGTCAACATTAAAAATAAATAACAACCAATTTACGATATATTTTGTTGATGATACATATTTTTAGAGTTTTTGCATGTAAAGACTTTATTTATGTTCATAATTGCTATAACTTACGCCAAAAAAAATCTTGCATGAATTTTCAATTTTCAGATTGCATTATCTCTTTGATGCCTGGGAATAACAAGATAGTTTTTGTTTCGTTTTAAAGGGCAATGTAACACCTTCTTCTTCCATGCATTTGCAAATTTTTACTAAGTGTTCCACAGGCTATTTTTGCAGAGTGAAAAGGGTCATTTTTCTTTTTTTCTCAAGTTTAAGGTATTTTTTCATAACAATCATCTTTCTTAGAAGGCTTATATATCTTTAATGCCTGGGAATAACAAGACGGTTTTTGTTTCCTTTTAAAGTTCAAGGTAATATCTTCTTGCTCCATGCATTTGAAAATTTTTACTACCTGTTCCACAGGTCGATTTTGGGGAATGAAAAAGGATATTTTTCATTTTTTCTCATAGTTTAAAAGCTTATATCTCTTTAATGCCTTGGAATAACAAGACAGTTTTTGTTTCATTTTAAAGGGCAATGTACACCTTCTTACGCCATGCATTTGCAATTTTTACTACCTGTTCCACAGACCGTTTTTGAGGAGTGAAAAAGGACAATTTTCATTTTTAATCAAATTTAAGCAATTTTTTCATAATGAAGGACTACTGGTATCATTTTATTTTTTTCTGTGCTTCTATTATCTATAACTGGATGCAAGAGAGAAAAAAAATTAGAACCCCACTGTCAGTCCTTCATATACTTTTTCATGCTTGAAATGACGAAAACGGCACTTTTTGAACCAAGAGTTGACCCGGGAAAATTTATATTTAGGCTTAACTTAAACCGCTTTTTTTTATGCACAAATCAAAGTTCATTCTTTTAGCTTTAAAATAAGTCATGTTTGATCTTTCTACCATTTTAAATAAATTTATCAGAGCTCTTAGAAAAAAGATCAAAAATGCCGAATTTTACTCATCATCGGAGCAAAAAAATGGCTATATCTCGAGAATAAAAAATTTTCGAGAAAAAAATAAAACAGTTTGGAAGTATAGAATATTGGTGCATATTACCTACCGAATTTGATCAAAATCAAAAATGGTGCGGCGCGGCCCATTTATTGATTTTGTATGGAATGACCCCAAAAGCGTTTCTGGTATTTTTGATCTAGTCAGGATATTACCCAACAATTATTTTGATGGTTGGACGACGACTGGTACTTTTCTGGAAATAATGAGCGATTAAAAAGCAGGAAGTGGGACTAGTTAAGACACAAATAAATTGCTTTATATATTTTTGTATGTTTGAGGCTTGCAATGCTATTTTTATATTTGCTTAGCAATATTTTTCGATTTATTTGAGTATTTTGTCTTAGGATTAGACGCGAATAATTGTTTTTTCAGAACCTATTTGAATTCGAATCTTTGTTTACGCGATTTTATTTTCAGGTGGGGGAAAAAATGTTGGACAGGAGGAAAAAAAGTACCATTATAAAAAGTACTATTTGCACTTTTTAAAAAAAGAAAAAATTACTTACGATATTTTCAAAGTAAAATTTGAGAATAATGTAAACACTTAAACGATTTTTACAGAACTGATATTAAATGATGGTTTTATGTTAGAAGTTTGCTGTTTTTAAGATTGCAATTAAGTATTTTTTTTTATGTGAAACCTTTAAGTTACACTGTCAAGCAAAGATTTTGTTAAATTAAACATTTGAAGTGTTTCTCCGGTAATTTTTGACACTGATTTCAAATAGCCAATTAGAATTTTTCCATCACTCACAGTTTTGTGTAATCATAAGTTTATATATATATATATATATATATATATATATATATATATATATATATATATATATTTATTTATTTATTTATTTATTTATTTATTTATTTATTTATTTATTTTCCCCGTGTTTTCCTACTTCAAGTGATAATAAAAACTCAAAATTATAAATTAAAATCTTGTAATGAAGGATAGAAATATGGGGATTGATAGTCAAATTTGCTCTCCCAGTTGTTGTGACCTGTAGGTAACTCTTAATGGTACCAGTTTTCGTGATATACGCTATCTAAACTGAATCATTGTCAGTGTTTTACACTGTAAAAAATAGATGTTGTTTTTACACTACAATGCAGCTAATTTTAGAGTAACAAACTGCAAAAATTGTTAATTTTACAGTAATATACTGTAAAATTGTTGCTTTACAGTGATGAACTGTAAAATTGCTAATTTTACATTTTATTACTGGGCATTTTACAGTTTAAAGCTGGAACCTCTGCAGCCAGTATTATACTGTTGTTTTTACACTACAATACAGCTAATTTTGTGGCAATAAAGTAAAATTGTGGTAATAAACTGTAAAATTGTTGCTTTAAAGTAATAAACTGTAAAATTGCTAATTTTACAGTTTATTACTGTGCATTTTACGGTTTTAAACTGGAACCTCTGCTGACAGTATTATATACTCTGCAAAAACAACGCTTTCATTTTTGCAGTGTTATATTTGAATGCAAGCGTAAGGAATTTATTGATTTTAACTTTAAGGAAAATGATTCGTGTACTGTAATAGCATTGACACTGAATTGAATATTTTAATATTTTAATACCATGAGGCTTGGTATTAATTCTTCCAAACCTAGTTTAAAAGCTATACATGATTGAAACACGTTGCCTTCGGAACCACTAGCACAAAATGAGGGAAACTTGTGGAAATGTGTAAATTGTTTTTTATCGGGGTCGAGTAGCTTGTTAAAACTTTTCTCACTACTTTAAAGGCGCGAAGCGCCCGTGCAACGCCGAGCTAAACAGCTAGTTTATTATTAAAAACGGAATGGTCACTTATTCCCTGATAGCCAGTCAATATTTGCCCAACTTCATCAGGATAAATAATCGACTAAAAATAACATTTTAAAACTTATTATAATTGAAAAGAGTTATAGAAGTTAGCTAAATTTAAAGTAGTAGTTAGTAAATTTGATGTGGCCCAAAGTTAACCGGCATGGATCAAATTTACACTCGAAAACTACATTTTCTGCTTACTTTATAAAAAATATATAGGTTTTTAACTTTTGAAATAAAAATATAGTATTAACAGCTGATTAAAAATAATTCTACAAATGAACTTTGCAACCGTTGCCTCAATCTAAGTTCTGTGAATCTAAATATTTAAGAAAATAATGCAGCTGAGCGGAAGTGAAACTCTACAGAGATCAGAACGTGAATATCACAAAATTACTTAAAATTACATCAAAATGACTTAAAACAACTTCTCTCTATTTATTATAGAGCAGCCTAGAATAGCTTATTTCTTTAAATATCAATTTTAGTCTTTCTAATAGGCTTAGAAGTTAAGAGACAATTCTGTACCTCAGAATCTGACTAACGTAAGTCCATTTTCGTAACTTTTCAGGAGAAGGGAAAAACAAATGTTGGATGCATGCAAAGGATAGGATTCATGCTCTTTTAATACTGCTAAATAATTGGAAGGAATTTGTTTTATTGAATACCGTTCTTATGGGTCGATGCAGAATAAGATTCTACATGCAATTCTCTAATAAAAAGAAAATCGCCATTTTTGGACTTACGTCGTTCTGGTTCTGAGGTACAGAATTTATCTTAGGTTAAAAAAATAAGGTAATAAAATTAAATGCATCTACTGTTTTCTTTGGTTTTTCTTTTATTCATTTTGATCCCCAAAATGGATAATTCATGCGCAAATTTCGCTTGAAAACGAAATGAAAAGAGAAAAATAGAATTTTTGGAAATTCGTCTTGAGATGCATGCCGCCATATTCGTGACGAATTTTTTGGCTCTAAAATTGAAAAAAGAAATGCGAGCCTTCGTGGTCTTGTAGTTTAAACGTTAATTAGAGCCGTTCAAATAAGCTTAGAGTTTAAATATTTCTTCTTTCGATTAAAAAAAAAAAATGGATTGGTATGAAAGTGAAAAACGCGTTACATTTTTAGCCTTAAACAAAGAAATCTGAAAATTTCCCCAAAATTATAATACAAAAAAGGAACAAAGTTTAATCTTAAAAAATGTCCTCCTTTTGTGTATTTGTACGGCACAGTACAACTTGAATGATATAAGTTTAGATCTTATACGTAGGTTGCTACTTAAGTTTCTAGCCTAACAATGAAAACACAACTAGTTATGCTTAAAATTGGTTTTATTGTTTTTCAAAATATTCTCCATGTTGATCTATGCACTTTTGCATGCGTATGAACCAGTTTTCAAAGCATTTTTTCCACTCCATTTGAGGTAACTCCAAAATGTGCATATTAAGGGTATTTACCGCTTCTTGGGGGGTCGAAAACCGTTGACCTCTTAATTTAATTTTGATGTACGGGGACAGAAAAAAGTCATTAGGTGCCAAATCAGGGCTGTATGGTGGATGACCCATCAATTCGATGTTTTGGATGGTCAAAAACTCTTGTTTGAGCCGACCCATGTGAGCTCGCATTATCATGATGCAGGATGATTCGCAGTGTCCTGTGCTTTTTACGGATTTCTCCGATGACTTTTGGCAAACAAAGGGTAGTGTACCATTCAGAATTAACTGTTTTGCCATTTTCCAACACCGCTGTTGTGATATGACCAGTAATTCCGAAGAAACAAGCAACCATTTGCTTTGATGTGCTCCTTCCACGAACAACTTTGGTTGGATTTGGTTCGTCTCGGAAGACCCAAACAGTCGATTGCTGCTTTGTTTCGGGCTCATATGCATAGATCCAAGTTTCGTCACCTATGCAGATGTTATACACTGCTTGTGATGTTCCACGAACGAATTTTTTCAGCATAGCCTTGCACCAATCGACACGATCCTGCTTTTGAGCGTTTGTCAAATTATGCGGGATAAAGCGGGAACAAATTTTTTTTACACCCAAATGTTTATGTAAAATCCTATTGACACTCGTCATACTGATGCCCAGAGAGGCCTCAATCTCACGATAGGTCACATGACTATCTTGCTTAATCAGTTCACGAACAGCATCGACATTTTCCGACACAACAGCTGATTTTGGACGACCTTCACGGGATTCATCCTGGAGTGAACGCCGACCACGATTAAATTCATTGTACCAGTTTTTTACAGAGCTATAAGATGGTGCATTACTGCTGTATAAATAATTAAGTTCATCCGCGCATTCTTGTCTTGATAATCCACGTCGATAGCTATGAAAAATTATCACCCGAAAATGTTCACGATTCAGCTGCATTTTCTGTCTGAGATGAAATTTTTAATTAACTACAAAAAACACATTGCGATAAAAATGGAAAATTGTTCTATGGAATTTATGGTAAAAAAGTTCAAATTTTTATTTGGAATCGTCTGCGGTCGCCTAGCAACTCTTGATGTTGCCAAGGCCAGAGACTTAAGTAGAAACCTACGTATTTAGAACTAAAAAAGGAGAAGCAGCTTTTAGTGTTGGATTAAAAATGACACAAAAAAGAGCAAAATCTAAGTTAAAAAAATGCTTTCAAATTCGAAAAACAATTGACAAAAAGCCGTAAGATTAAATTTCATTTTGTCTTTATATTCGATGCTGCGAATTCTACGATTCTCCAGCTTTAGTTTCTGTGACTGAAAAGTGACGGGAAGCTAAAATAGAAGTTCGTTCAATTTCCGTTAGACGTTTCCTGGATTAATAATAAAAAGGAATTTTCTTGGAATTCCGACAAAGATACCGAAATTTTTTTCACTTTACTCTAAAGGTTTAGTTGGGTATACATCATTTTTTTTTCAATCCTAATTATAACTGTAAATTAAAAATAGTCTTACGTATAAAATATAGTCGTTTGAAATACCCACAAAACTACTTTGTTCAGTACAGTAGCGTACGTAGACTTAGGTGCCCCCCCCCCCTCGCCAATTAATCTGTAAAGAATATTTTTCCCGTTTAACTCATAGAGGTATTTTCCTGGATGGTGCGCATTCATACCTCGTGCGCTCCTCGTGTGCCGAGTAAAACAATAGATGTCAAGTTTTTTTCTTCCGTAAATGAAATACGTAATTTTGTAGGCAATATAAATATCAATAGCACGTATCACACAATACTTACATTGATTTCAAAATACTTCTATTCTACGGCAAATGCTTTTTAGTTTTGCTTTATGAATGTATTATAAACGACGCATGTAAGAAGTAACTAATTTCTGAGGTCAAATAAACGAACATGGATAATTTCTTTCATTTGCTGTACAAGTTTATTTGGGGGAATTAATTAAATTCTAATTGTCACCCAACAGTATTCTAAAATAAATTAAAAGCAATGCAGTTTTTTTACTTTCTTCAAGAGCACTTCTTTCAAGAGCTTTCTTGTGAGCACTACAAAATCGGAATATTTTATCTATATATTAAACTATTTTAAAATATCATTATCTTACGGGAACGAAGCAAATATTTTATTAAGTTTGCTGTTGTATTTTAATTGCGATAATAGGCAGATACATTATTTTCTCTCTTTTCATACCTTTCTCTGTGCTGAATTTCTATTACACTTGTCAGACATCGCAAGTATTAAATTTTATTTTCATTCCTTTGTTATGCTGTCTTGACAATGACTCTTAAGCATTTAAAGACTAAGTTTCGTGGTAGAGTGTTGGAATTTTATTTTACATTTTTTAAATAGCCACGTAAGTAAAAATTTATGCAAATAGTACAATTTATTTTATAAAGTAATTGGGCATATGTGTCGCTGTCGCTATTGTCCATAAAAGATGCAACTGCACTGTAAAAAATGGGTGTTGTTTTTACAGTATAGCTAATTTTGTAGTAATAAACTGTAAAATCGCTAATTTTACAGAAATAAATTGTAAAATTGCTACTTTTACATTACTAAACTGTAAATTGCTAATTTAACAGTTTATTACCGTGCATTTTACAGTTTTAAACTGGAACCTCTGCTGCCAGTATTATACTGTTGTGTTTAGTGTAATACAGCTAAATTTTACGGCAGTAAACTATAAAATTGTTAACTTTACAGTAAGAACATTCAAACTTTGTTAGTTTTTGTTTTTTGTTTTTTTCTCTGATGATCCTAACATTTTTAAAGACAAATTGCATATCGATCGTCCATTACTTAAATATGTAGGTTCAATAAAACTATTGAACAAACTTTATCCGTAACATACAACTGGAATGCTTTTCAAAAGCATCGAGGAAAGTAACATCATTTTCAGTTTAGCTAACATGACGAAATAGTCGTGAGCCAGACTTTCTCGGTAAAAAATCCCTTTTTACTTACAGCGAAAGTTATTTGGTGGGCAGCTGCAGGAAGCTGTACACCTTCAGAAAAAGACAAATCGTTCGCACCAACGAAACTCGTTTAGCCCCAAGGAAATTTTAGATAAGCGATTAAGAAACCCTTTAATAAACGATTTCCTTCAGATTCTCCTTCTGAGATACTTTCTCGTTACGAAATTTCACCTACCCCCATCATGATATCCTTTAACCTTTCCTTCTCTGACAGACCGACCAAACCCTACAGTAAAAAAGAATCACGAGGTCCCGGCAGCCAGGACTTTGACTCCAGTCTCCCTTGACCTACAAAAACTTCGCCCGCAGCTTTCTAAAACTGTGGAAACATAATACCTAACTAACCCTTTTTTTTTCTTTATTTCAGTATTAACCCACAGACCAACCCTGATCGCCTTTGTGCTTGGAGGAGTCATTGGCCCCCTGCATTGGGAAAGGTCGACTTGCGACATGGTCTTAAGCAGGTGATGATGAACTCTTTGCCTTCAACTTGTTGCCAAAGGATTGCCAAAGAGCCACTTGTAATTGAAGGGGGTAACGATCGGCTTAAGGTTATGCAGGGGAGGGTGTAACTTTCGGAGATATTTTGTAAGAGACCACTTGGTACATAGATGAAAAATGTTATATTCGTTCCGTGACTTGGTAATTTTATCGCACTTAAAAAATTGAAGTCAGAGTCCCTCCTGGTGGAAAGATGTAACTTTTAGGGTTTTATGTTTTCTGGACCACAGAAATGCTGTAGATTTTATGAAACTTTGTCTTTTACTTCCTACATAAAATGTTATTGCATAACCACTAACAAAAACCCTTGTTCTTAAGGAGAGAGTTAATGTATTTATAGCAAAACTTTTAAAAAAAAAAACTATGTTTCTTAATTTTTTTCTCCCTCCCACTTTTTTTTTTTTTTTTCTTTGAAATTTTAAAAAATAAATGCGCCGTTTTTACATAAAGTAAAAAAAGTATTGCAATGATGAATTTTGTATTACCCCCCCCCCCCTCTCCTCATTGGAGAAAGTAAAAATTCATCT
>JAXGGA010018471.1:0-22019 GCA_038373865.1 Uloborus plumipes
AGAAATTACCCTAATTTATCTTTTATTTGAAGTTCAGTTCAGTGGAAAGAAACCACAACCAGCTACTTCGCTTATTGTTGTTCTTCCTATTGAGACTTCGTATAGCCTACATTTGTAGACCTTTTGTTCTCTCTAGAGACTTGGTATAGTTCTTTGATGAGGTACCAACCACTATTGGTGAATACCATTAGACGATGCAGGACGGCAAAAAAGAAACTGTCTTTCTAACGATAAGTATAGATGCGTACTATTTTGATTTTCAACATTTAAAATATTTGACATTTTGTAGTAAGAAAATAACAAAGCATTCAAAAATTCAATTTTTAGCATTCCAATTTCCATTTTTTTTTTATAACTTTTTACGATACTAACACTTTATTCGAAGTACGAAAAGTGACAATACGCATGACAGCCATTTCAAGAAAACGCCGTCATCTTGCCCCGCAAGTGACGCTCATATATTTCATTAAAAAGTATTGATTTTAAAGGGTAATGAACGAAATTTTGTTGGTTAAAAAACCACAAACCGGTGTGGGATCTCTTAGGCAAAAAACTTTGTTCATTATCTTTTACAATTACGACTTTTTAATGAAATATATGAGCGTCACGTACGGGACAAAATGGTGTCTTTTCCGTGGAACGGCCCATGATCAATTTTTGAGCCATATTTTCGATTTTTAATGTATGAAACACGATTGATACATGCGTTAAACAACTCTCTGCTCTAAAGCAACAGAACTAACGATTACGCACTTAAAAGCCAACACACTATCACCTTATGTTGAATGTAGCAAATTTGGAGTCAAATTTATTTTAAATATTTTTACATTATAATTTGGAAAGTTGTGAAATATTTGAATATGTTTGAAATAATGAAAATCAAGCAACAATGCTTCACCGTTAGCACATGAAAATTGCTTAACCCTGTATGCTCCGACGGGACTCGGAAGTCCCGCTTATATTAACCTCTTCCCGGCTTTTCCCGAGCTGGACTCGGGCAAGCGAAATGTTCCATTCTGGCTCATCCCGAGTGTAGCTCGGGCACTGTGAAAATTAACACTGCACAACCAGTCTTTCCCGAATTTATTTAAATAGATATTTTTACACTTATTTTTACACTTATTTTGCATGCGAAGGATGCTATTATGCTTAAAAAGATATGTATGTATGCAAATAAGCATAAAAAATTGACATTTTTTGATCCGTAATCCCGAAATTACTCATTTATTTAAATAGATATTTTTACATTTATTTGTAGGAAATGTTGCATGCGAATGATGCTATTATGTTTAAAAAGATATGTATTCATGAAAATAAGCATAAAAAAATTGACATTTTTTGATCCGTAATCCCGAAATAAAATGAGCCTGGAAGGGGTTAATTTAGTATTATGAATCCAAAATGTCTGTAATCATGCTGAAGCTTTTAAGTTCCACTTGGGGGCTTTAAGGCGTAAGACCCCCAAAATTTTCAATTTTCTTTTGACTTGATAAATATGCTTTTTGATGTATTTTCAACTAAAGGAACCAAAAATATGCATAAAAAATCACTAATAACTTAATTTGGGTTATAAAGGGTTAAAACTTCAGCTGTTGACAAGAAGGGTTTGAGGTCAATAAGATGAGTTTGGAATGAGAGAGAGTTAGAAAGAGAATGAAATATTCTGCCTAAGCTAGAGGTTTTTGATGATACGCTGCTGCGTGCCCGTACGTTGTAAGCTAAAGATGCAATTTAAGTTTAATCCAAGTCAGTTCTAATAGAGGCTCGTGTAAAGCTTGACTACGGAGAGATTGCGCGTGACCTTGAGGTGGAAATGGACTTTATTTTAAATTAGAAGGTAAAATCAGAAAATCAGTTTATTACTTACTTCATTCATTCTACTTTTTTGCTGCCTGTGTGATTTCTTTGATGTTAAAAAATGAAGCGGTCTATTTCCTCTTCAAAGTCACGCGCCATCTCTCAGTTTTCAAGCTTTAGTACGTACTTTATTTTCATTGAATATAGTGTCTTGTTGTGCGTCGTAACTAAGTGTTACATCGGTTTAAACCTTTCTTTTATTTATTGAGAAAAAGAGTAACACAGCATTCACGAAAAAGTTTCTTTAATAAAAAATTGAAGAGATAAGAAAGCTGTACAAGGTTTCAGAATAGAGCATTTTCGATTTCAAAATTAAAAAATCAAAGTTTTAAAAGCTGCACATTGGATAGCATTTTAATTCGAGACAAAGAAGAAAAAAAATGAAATAATGAATATCATTTTTACCAGGCTCCACTTAAAAATTTTCATCTAACTTTCAAGCGCTTGTCTGAAATTTTCATAGATAATTTCAGTCGCAAGCTCTTATTTAAAGATGCTAGGAAAGCATACTCAACAGTCAATAACTTAACATTAAGTGGACATAAAAATTTTCAATTCCAAGCTGTTTTCCAAAGTTCCCTTCATGCATAAACAAAAAATTTAGTAAAAATAACGACCAACCATTTTGACCAAGATGAGAAGTCATTCCAATACGTGTATGAAATGTCAACGAGAGAATTTTCAGTAATACTGAGAGTTTAAATTCAGGTATGCATTCGTCTTTACTCATCATTAATAGCATATTTCACATTTATTGTACTATTTTACGTCTAACAAGAATACTCCCTTTTAAATTTAAGCTGAAATTTCTTCATCTCTCTTAACCAGAAACGTCTTCTTAGTATTATCAGCTTTAAACTTTCTAAGAAATGCAAATGATTCCAAGAAATTAGTGAGAAAATGTTTTTAGTGAAACATGTACATGCGCTTATTTCGATTTACAAAGAATCTCTTTAAGTAATGTTTTTTTCTCTCTATGAATGACGAAAATAAAATTCTTTATTTAAATAGGCGAGAAATCGTTATCTATCACATATTTTACGAAATATTGTATTACATAAAATAGCTATGAGTATAACGATAGGGTGAAATGATTAAAACCGTGTTAAATAAAAACATAAAATATTATTTTGCTTTAATCTGTAATTTAAATATGCAAGAAAATATTATTTATTAATCATCTTCAAAGCTTTATGTTTCATGCCCAGGAATAAATATGAAAAGAATGCTTTTTCAGTAAGAAAAATGAAAGAAAAGCACTAAGTTTTATTTATTTATTTATTTATTAAATTTTGTCAATATTTTTGTTTTTTACTGCATAAAATAAGTATATATAATGGTGCCAAACATTATTACAGTTTCTCTATCCATGAATATACTTTAAATTAATTACTTTGTTATTTAAAACACGTTAAGAAAATATTTATTGAATCATGTCTACAGTATTTTTCTATACATTGCTTAGCATTTTATATTTTACAACGAAAGAACATATCTTTTTTACATAACATTGTAATTTTGTACACATGCTATCTCATAAGCTTCGCCGTCAGAAAACGAGGGAGCTTTTGATTTACTGCCCCAAAACTATTTTCTCAACACATAAATCATTCTACCATGACCAGAAAATTGAAGGCATGTGGGATCAACAATTATTCTCCCTACCACGGATTAAAAAGGAACCCACAATACATAAGCAAATTTTGATATAAATATGCAACGAAATATTGAATCACTGAGTAAACAAGTATCGTACGAAGTGTTGTGTTATAAAGTTCTGTGAAAACTGGAGCACTTTTTAATAAGTTTTTTCCTTGTTAAAATACGGAATATATTTTTACAGACTTCATTTTTATTATCTTTCAGTCAAAGGCCTTTTACATTTACCTTAATATTTATTATTCAGAAGCTAGCTGCAAAAAAAAAAATAATAACTGATCGAAAATTCGATACCTCATATTTTTCAAATTTTAACAATGTGATATTCCAAAGAGGATTCGTACATTATATAATAAATAAGTGCACCGGCACACTGCAAATGAGTGAAGTAAATCCCACACTCCTAACAGATTTTTTTTTTTTTTTAATCAAGTTCAATCATAAAAAACTAAACCTAAATCCCACACTGCGCAAAGTTCCAGATGTACAGTATGCTTTCTTAAAATCAAAAATACAGCAAGCCAAATACAGCAATGCGTATAGGTAAACCAAAATATACTAAAATAAGATAATGTGGTACCTAAAATTTGGCAAATATCATACAGAGAACAGACTACAGAAGGACTCGCAATTTAGCCAGTTGGCCACTTATCGGTGATTCATCTACTATTTCCTAAAAAAAAAAAAAATCTCAACCGCAGTTCTTTGAGCAAATGAGGCCTGCAGGTCATTCTTACGAATTGGCTGTCTCAGATTCCTGATCTCTGTATCTGCGAAATTCTCAAGAATGCCCTCAAACATATAGTTTCATGCTCCTCTGATGGCGCATTTTGATTGTAGATTCTCTAATATTTGCGCAATGCAGTTTTGCTCAGAAACATTTTAGTTGTCAAAATATGAAAATAATCTACGGATTGGCTCATTTTGTAGCAAATAATCATTATCTTTGAGGGGGTTTTTTATCTTAATTTTTGAAAATCTGTGTATCAGATTTAAATGTTCTTCAAAAATGTGTTCGATCGTTATTAGGGGTGCGACATCGAAGGCAAAACATCGATGTTGGAGAATAACGACATCAAAGGTATTGATACATCGACCAAAAAATATTGATGTTTCCAACATCGATGTTTCAAAACATCGATTTTTTTTTTAATTGTTTACACATTTGAATGTTCAGTTATTCAGTTACTCTCCATTACAAGCGCCTCTTTATATCTCTCAATTAGATATATCTTTTGTGTCCTGGAAAAACATCAACCGTAAGATATCGATGTCAATTCAGAAAACTTTTTTCAGTGAGATATATACTGCAACTGTTGATTAACTGTGTTTCTTTTTCCTCACATATTTTTATAATTTTTTTTTTCTTTTGCTAAAATGTAAAACGTCGTCGAAAAAAAATCGAATGCAAAACAACGATGTTTAAAACTCATTGCCAGTATCTCATCCTTAGTTATCCTTTTTTAACTTTTTTTTTCAATTTGGTAGACATTGCAAGTAGTGGTTAGAGAAAGATAAATCTTTTTTATCGCATATTTTTATTATTTTTTGCTTAAATGTAAAAAGTACATCGAAAGTTTAAAAAAAACGAAATTGAGCGCGAAACAACGATTATTAAAAGACATTTTTAAGAAATCGCGAAAGCAAATTAGCGATATTTCAGAAACATTAAGAGCAAAACATCGATAATAATCATAGAATTTTTTTTTCTAATGAGGTTAACATTGCAACTTCTGATTAAAGATGAAAACTTTTTAATGAGCATGCTTACAGCAAATTTTTCTTTGGTTTTCTTTGCTGGAATATAAAACATCGACATCGATAACAACATCGAACTTAAAACATCGATGTTGGAAAAACATCGACCCTCAAACGTCGATGGTAAAAACATCGATGTTTCCAAACATCGACATCGATGTCGCAGCCCTAATCGTTATCCTACTGTTACTAACTGCGCGCATAATAACATTTAATGATCAAACTCATTTGCTTTTGGTTTTTGTTATGATTTTTTAAACTTGTTGCGTACTTTATCTACATTATTCATACTCAAACACTCAAAATGTAATCAGGCTTCAAATTGTATTTATTTTCAGAGTGAAGTAAAATGAGCACAATGAATCATCAGTTAATTTCCAGTAACTTAGTTCAATATCACTACACTTAAACGTAGCTAAATCAAGCGCTGACTGAATGGAAGAGCTGAAATTTTCGTAATAAATAAAATGTAACATTTGAAAAATTTGGAGTATCTAGTAAACCGATCGGTAAGCTAAATGGTGAATACCTAGATCGACTTAACGAAAGGGCGGGGGGGACGATGCGTTTACGAACGACTTGAATGATTTATTTGCGGTTAAATTGGGACTTCGCCTGCTTTCAAACAGCAAGCAAACACTTATAAGCTGGAATTTCGACTATAAACTAGTAAATGCTTTAAACTGCTTTAAAAAATGCTATCTGAACACTGTTTACTCATATCAAAACAATGAAGTACGCAAATATATTACTTGTTTTGAAATCCAAGAAATACTATATTTTATCGAAAGCGAAGACGAACATTCAGGATACATTCCATTTTAAAAAAGGGCGATGGATTGAGGGTAGGCACTTTCCGGTCGTGCTCGCTGTATTTTTCGACGCAGAAGGAAGAACTGCTAAACACGTTATTTTGCATCCTGTTACTTCCGGGTTCCTTTTACTTCCGTTTGTTTACCTCTATTCTGATAAAATCATAGCAGAGACGTGACGCATTCCCAATTTTACGGGAAGTTTCACGTAAGGAAAACAGGCAGTACTGAGACGGGTTTTTTTTTTTTTTTTCAAAATTAGATACTTATGTGACATTCCTATTCGTATTTTGTAATCACTACCCAAGTAGCACACTTCGTTTTTTAAAGGTTGTAAAATGGTTATTAACGTTGTAACAACTGCTTAAAAACGTTTATAAAACGTTTAAAGGTTATTTGTGCTACCTGGGTAAGAACGTAGTAAATGAGACCGCTGATATTTCATACAGGGTGACCGCGCTGCTCAAAAACTGCTGATTTAAATTCAAAAAAAAAAAAAGTACAGTACCTTTCAATACATGTGTTCGATGTGTCTTCTATCACTGGCTTATAATATGGCACAAACGAATAGCGAAATTCTGCACTACTTGCTGAAAAGTCAAAGTTTCAATGCTTTCAACTGTCTGAATTTCAGTTTTTAGGTCCTCGATGATCTTGGGGTTTCCAGCGTAAACTTTATCATTAATATAACACCACAAAGAATTCCTTGAATCACCGTTGGGATGCTGTTGTTCGAATAATACGTTTTAACAATGAAAATGTTCTCAAAGACGCTATACGTTCAATTTAGTCACAACACAAATTTCGAGTTCGTGTACTTAGTCACACAGGACCCGTTTATGAATTCACGTCCAATATGATAGTACAAAACAGTTTTATAACTTAGGACAGTCTTTACACTCACGGAGAATTAAGTTACAACCAGAGCAAAGAGCGGAATCGAATCCGCTGCCTCGGGATTACAAGAATAATGCGCAACCAAACTGCGCTCCGTGCTATATGACATTTTCACTGAAAAATAAGCAACAAAGGCCAACTTAATGAAACTGCGCAAAAAAAAAAAAAAACTGCCAAAGCACTGAATCTAACGCTGTCGTCCCAACTTACACGATTCCCATCTTAGTGCTTCCTTCTTTTAAGTACTTCGCACACTTTTTTTAGATATAGTTCAAAAAACCAAGTTCTGTCTTATGATCGACGAGACGGGTTGGCTTTCTGATAACGGGATGGCGAGGAAAGTTGGGAAAAAAAATTATGCAGAGGGTTACCTTTTTTTTAAGTCTCATTTTTCTTGCTTTACCTTTGTCCAGTCTAATCGTGTCTCATTTTTCTAGCTTTACCTTTGTCCAGTCAAATCGTGTCTTTTTTTCCCACGTGTCCTAGTTTGTCCTATTTTGTACAATGGCGTAACAATCCTTATGAATGAAATCACAAAGCGGAGGAGACAGGCTCTACTATCAAAATTTATTATACAACCTGCGGAGGAAAAAAATGAAGAAGGAGATATAATTGCAGGGGTAAGTTGATTATGGGAAATAAGCAGCAATGCACGTTGACGAATGCCTATAATCGTCTTCCTGAAGAGGAAAAAATTGTAAAACCGCAGTTTTTAAGGAGAATGAAAGAAAAGTCCTCACGAAACAACACTGTTCCGCTGCCTACTATTTGCAAGTAAGTACTGTTTGAGTTATATTATTTCAATGTTTTTTTCTTGTTTAATTTAGTTATTAAAATGAAATTATCATTAAAATATATTTTATATTACTCCTAAACCTATTTGCATCAATTAGGTATGAATAAGATTTCCACGATGTGATGTAAAAGCAATGTTAATGAAAAATAAAGTATTACTTAAAATTAAATTTAATCTAGAATGGCCTCCGTTCAATATTTTCAGGGAGGTGGCGGAGCGCAATTTCCAACCCAATGTAAATAATACCAGACATAGCCGAAAGAGTAATAATAGTAATGTTTTCTTTATTCGGGGAAGACAATGGACTCTCCCCCTGAATTCAAAAATGTTGTACCTGCTACTAATTAAAAATGTTTTGCTGACTAGTTAATTTTTAAGATGTAGGTACTTAATTTTTAAGAAATGCAGGAGTGCCCCAAAGAGCAAGATCCCACTACGATCAAATACCATTACCTCCCCCCTCCCCAGAAAAAAAGAAAAAACTCCTAGACTCTTTCCTTAAAAAATGAATGACACAGTGCTTTTTTTTTTTTTTTTCAACGACAAGGATTGCAATCATTGATTTAATATATTTATCTATTATTATCGTAAATTTGTTTCATGTAACTTTACTACAGACTAGCAATGCGATTGAATTTACGAATTTGACACAGTATTTGAATTTACGAATTAGAAAAACAGTTTTCTAATGAAAGGACAATGATGCCCAGAGTGCTTTCCAAGCACTTTCAAGCATGATACCTGAACTTACATTATAGGCAAAAAAATCTTGATCTACAGAAAAAAAAAGCATGAGTGTGTACTGTGCAATTCAACATGTTTAATGCGTTAGTAGCGCTAGTTATTGCTTACCTGACAGTGCCAGTAATTAACATTTTCTAGAGAAAAGAAAATTAGCCTATAAATTCAAGCTCATTAGATTCCCCTCCTCTTCCCCTTTTAAGCTTTCTTAAATTCAATACAAGGTCCGAAATTTTCAATACTTTTAAACCATTCGTTTTGCTTTATTCTTAAAATAATAATCTGTTAACTTTGGAACTGAGTTACATTTAGAGATAGCACATGGTATAAGCGTTTAACCATTTGTTGAATAAAACCATTACATGAAAACCTATTCAGAGCAATGTTTCTCTACTCAATAAGTTTGTATAACATTCAGATTAAGGTATCCATAATCCGTTTTGTGGACTATTTGTTCAAGAGCATAAGTCAAAAAAAAAGTGTTTGAGGCATTGAAAATTTAAACATTTGAAGTGATTATTAAAAGTTTTTAAAAAATGTTCAAATAATTTTTGATTTAGATGTCGAACCTTTGTTTTTTTCTAAAAAATGTTTATTAATGGTACACTGACAAAATACATAACAAGCTTCCTGAATGCTGCCGCGATCGACTCCTAAGGGCGCTTTCTCACTTGACAACACGACAACGACGAAAGTCGGACGGTAATACTGCAACGATAAGTACCGTGTCGTGTCGTTTATAGCACTGTTTTTCCACTCAAACGATATCGTTTCTCCGAACGGGTCATTTGCCACCGCATTTCATTTCGAGATAGCACTATGCTCACACGTGTATTATTATGGCTTCTCCATTTAACAGATTACGACTGTTATATTTACTTTACCTCCAGAAAAGAAAACAAATGAAAATACGATATTGAGTGCTTGATATTCATAACTTTATTCCATTCTCTTCTTGTTTACTAAGAACGAAACGCATACTATCTGCTGAAATCACAGAGCAATAAATGGCGGATCTAATCTCCAAGAGCGCTAATACTCCCGAAGGGTTGTCATAGAACTTTTTAAAATTAAGTCCACAGTTCGCCATGATATAGTTGGTCATCGCAATGTTGTTGTTTTGTATTGTTTTCGTAATTGTAGTGCTCTTTAGTACTAAGCGAGTATATCCCCATTTTGTTATAATGAAGAGAATTCGTTAATAAATATGTTTCGTTGTCAATCGTCTCTTTGTTGCCACCATCGCTTCTGGGCGAATTGATTCGCCATTTATCGCTCGGCGGCGCAAACACTATCAGAATGAAAATTTGAGTTTTTTTGTAGCATTAAAAATCGCCTGAACAACAATAATGAAACAAAATACCGAATAAAATGAATAAAATTGTTTTAAAGCTACATCTTTTGTTTATCGTCTGCAAATTGAAGCTTACATTTATTAATGCAGAGATTTCGAATTTAAACGCCATTACTATAGTTCGAAGAAAGTAAACAGATGGATGAATATCGTCCCGATTTTAAAGGCAAGACGGATGCCATCCGACACGAATGGGACGACAAACGACAGCGTTCGGTCGGAGACGGCACAATCGTCCTGGAATCGGGAGATGGAAAAACGCATAGCATATTTTAATGCATTTTACGTGCTCCAATGTCGGATGACGACAATCGCTTACGATTTATCGTTGCCGTGTCGGTAAGTGGGTATCGACAAGTTGCCGACCGCTGTAGTAAATTAATCTGTTAAAAATAAATATAAATGCATGATATATATTTGTTATTATTCATGTTAATTTAGGATTATAACTACATTATAAACTGCGTAGGGTCAGGTTGGATAAAATGGGTCAGGGGTAAAATGAGTCAGGCTCTTAAAAAAATTCTTTAAAAATAGTGCAAATAATATTTTCTTTCTGCGTTGCCATTTTTATGTATTATGGACACCAGGCAATATTTTATTTGCAAAATAAGGTGCAACTTCCACTTTAAAGTTAGAAATGCTAGCGATTAAGTGTTTTTCTTTAAACAAAACATGACTGTGATCATTATAAAAACTTTTGATTTAAAGAAAGTGAAATGGAAATACACATGTTTTTAACCTACTGCTTAGAGCACATTTTCAGGAATAAATTTCTAAAATGTTAAAGAGAAAACAGCAAAAATGAAATTTTCAGGGATATTAAAACATGCGTGGGGTAAAATGGGTCATTTTTCGCATTTGGCTTAGCATATACTAAAGAGCTAATCATTTTTTTTTTTGCTTACTAACTCACGTTTTGTTGTCACGTATGAATTTACTAATTTAAAACAAGCAATATATTGCTTTATCATTCTTTTGATACACAAATATATAAACTTATAGCGCAAAATAATTAAATTAAATCAAAAAGCCAATATTAAAAGCACAGCTTTTGTTGGATGAACTTCCTTCAGAAAATGTTGTTAAGAAGTTAAGCAAAAGTGACTTACTTTCACAAGAGAGAAGACTCGGCAACCAAATCATAGAAAAACATTCTACAGAGCTGAGTTCAAATAATGCAGATGAAGGACGGGAACAAACATCTAGGATCTTAACAACAAGTGAGGCTGTTTCTTCGATATTGTAACAAGGCGAGTCAAGCGTTTGTTTTATTTTTATGCATATTTAAACTTATATTACAAGCCCCCTCTCTCCTATATACCAATAACCAAAAGTAAAGAAAAAACAGTAAAAGATAACAGAGGAGAAAATTTACACACATGCACACTTGTGAAATTTCAACTCGACAATATTAAAAAGACTGTATACTGAAAGAGTCTAGAGATAAAAAATCAATTAAACTAACACACACACACAAAACTAAATAATAATTAATAAACCTTTTCTATAAAAGAAATTAAAACTGAATCAAAGTGCATTGATAGCAATCTTTAACTGTTGGAAAATGGGAACAAGTTAAGTTTTTTGGGGGAATGTCAAAAAAGTATATTCTCATGCCATCATTCTTCATCACAATGTAGAATATCGTGCAATGAAATTAGAAAATACACTAAAAGTTTTTTTGTTTCCGGAGAGAGATGATCTTTGGAATTTTTTTCATCGTAAACAGTGCTAGACATTCCTGGCCCTGAAATAAAGCAAGAGGACAATATTTCTTTCTAGAAATGCTTATGTGCTAATTGCTTTCTCATTATTGAACAAAAGTACAGAATTACTATTCAATAAATCGTGAAATTAAATCCTTTAAAGTCCTGACTCATTTTACCCCACTAGTGACCCGTTTTACCCCACGCCTGTGGGATAAAATGGGTCATTGACAACACATTTTCCAACTTATTTATCGGTATCAATATTTTGTTTTTTCCGAGTTATTTCACTTAAGATGTCACAAGGAAGAGTCATTTGCATATCCTGAGCAGTTTATTCACTGGTTGAATTAATATATTTTTTGCTGTCAAAGCCTGATTCTTTTTTGACCCATTTTACCTCACCTGACCCTAGAAAAATAACTGATATCGTCTGTAAATAAGATGTTCATTCATTTGGAAATCAGGATCGTCGCTCTCCAAACGTGATATAATTAACCCTAAAACAAGTCGAATGAAGCAAATAAGTGATAAAATCATACGTTTAATTGAATCGTTTATTTTGAAAAGGTAACATCTCTATTTTGATCTCCTCTGTCTCTTTAGAAAATTAAACAGCGCACGGTTATATTTTTGAATGTCATAATCAATGGTTATTTGGTAAATTATTGCAGTAATTGTGTACTTAACTAAAGGAATTTTTTCATTGATTATGACATTCAAAAATATAACCGTGCGCTGTTTAATTTTCTAAAGAGACAGAGGAGATCAAAATAGAGATGTTACCTTTTCGAAATAAACGATTCAATTAATTTTCTAACGGATAAGAAAAGTAATTTGCCAAGCTACCTTAAATGTTACTTCCGTATTTTTTTGAAAAGTTCCAATTCTTCTAGAATTAAACCTTGGTTTAGTTTGGGGCGGGTGCCGGCATGTTTTGCTAATTTACATCAAATTAATTAAGCATGATCTCTATCCATTCAATTTCACTCTAAAACTCGCATGTTTACGATTTGAATATTTGACTAAATGAATGACATAAATGAATTAACCTGAAGGATTTCGAAATTAATAACATTACACATTATTCTAATAATTACACTCGCCTATTGTACATTTTTCTCCTTTGATCGCCTTTTTTTTTTCCTGGCCGAAAGGAGCTTCCTTACAAAATCGCTCTTTGCAAAATTCAAAACGTGGAGAATTACACAAATAAAATAATTGAATTGCATCTAAAATTTGTGATAGGATTACCTCTATGTATTAAAGTTATCCAGCTTATGTCTCATCGCTTTGCGTCATCACCCTTAGAGGTATATATGCCAGTGAGAAAGTTTAGTGTCATCTTGTTTTAAGGACAAATTAAAAACACTATTGCGTTCGCTGTCTAATTGTAGAATTCTGAAGCCAATCATATCTTTTGAAAACTAGTATAAGTTTGGATTTTTCCCTTACAACGTATTGAAAAATATATTCAAAACCAAGTGCTTTTAATTTTAAATTAATTAAAACTGAATTTATTCTTTTTCTGTAAATTATTTCCTTTCTGAAAAAACTTGTTTTTGTGCCAACACTTGCTTTGAATTCGACAGAGAGTGTTAAATTGAATGCTATAAGAAAAAATTTAGAAATAAAGACTTTGATATTTATACATTTACGTACGTCAATCAGTAATAACAGTGTGCAAAGATTTATTCCTTGTTTCTTGATTGTTACTACCTAATTGTTGTTGTAGTTGGTCTATTATCAGGCAGAACTTACGATGCAGAGAAATTATATTGTGGTTGAACTAGGTAATATATGGGAGCTCCTGCATATTACGTACAATTTAGCATTTAGTACTTCTGCCCAGTGCAATTCTGTACTATGTATATCTGGGACTCAAACGCTCTTTATGTGGTTTATAGTTTAAAAAACTTCTTGGTTGTTTGACCACAGGAAAAAACTTCCAAGGCTGAGGAGCCTGGTTTCATCACTCTTTAGTTTGTACCTTTATTGTTATTGTTTGTACCATATCATTAATTTGCCCATTACATTTAAAGGTAACCCTTGATGTAGGCGTTTTAATTTTTTGAACACAATTATGTAAAGCCCAATTCGTACAATGTTTTTGTAATTAATAAGTTTAAATGAAAATCTGAGAATCCTTTTCCACCTTGGGGAGAAAAAACAATGCAAGCACACTACTCATCTTCCTTCTACTTAAAATGATCAAAAGAAACAAAAATAAACCACCGAAATAAAATGCAATTTTCTCTCTGCGAAAATTGCGATTTTCTCAGAGGGAAAGGAAAGTTTTCCTTTCGACGTGCCATCCAATTCTGTGAATAGATTGAGCGCATTGAAGTAAAAAGTAAAGTTTTAATGTATTCTAAATAATTTGTTGTTATCAAGAACTTTAAACATTCTGTCTGTGAAAATCTTTGGAACTTAGTACCTAATAACATTACAGGGAAGTAGACACAGTTCCTCTCCTTTTTCTATTGATTCGTACGTCAGGAAATACGGGAAAAGCAAATAAAAGAACAAATCCAACTATCAGGAGGAAACCCACTTAAGAATTGATTGCCGATCCTATTCATCGGTGATATTCTTACCATGTATAACAAAAAAGCAGAATGTGCTTGAAGGGTTAGATAGTGATATGATGCAATTCCTACCTTAGACTTTTTCAAGAAATGAGCGAGGGTTGTAAATGTTATCTAGGATTTCAATGTTTTGTAAATCAATTCACTTTTTAAAATCTACCATCTTTTTTGTTTAGTTGCTTCACGAACTAAATTAAATGATTTCAAAAGTTTTTTAGAAAAGTCTTAATTATGTACACACCTCTAAAAATGGTATTGGCTAAAACGAGAGAGCGATAGTGCAAAAGTTTTGTCTTAGGGTAACGTGTATGAAGTAAAATAGTCATTTTTACATTATAAATTGATTATTGTAGCAAAGATGGAAAACATGTTGCATAGACAAGTTTTGGTGCTGCACGAACCCGCCTTTTTAAATGCAGAAGAAGTTTTCAGCTTACGACGCTGTAAGAAAAAACAGCTAACGAGCCTATTTGCTTTATCACACTGAAAAAAAAGTGGTTTCTTAACATTTGCTGTGCTTAGCTGAAAATACTAACTTCAGATGAAACTATCCACTTAGGTGCCGTTATATTTTATTGATTTTCATTTTGAATGAAAAAAAAACTGAATGTAAAATATGGATTGGTTATTCTAACACACTAACAAAGCAGGTACGATATGGAAACTTCCCCCTTCAGTGATTGCAAAGGAAGAAAAGGCCTTTCATTCACGGAGAGCCAATATTATGTAGCCATATAATGAAGCCAATATTTAAGCTTCGCATATGTCTTTGAAAAATCCCGCGTTACGGGTGAGTCATTAGCGTTAGCTCTGAGATATGTTACTAGTTAAAAACTCGAAGATGAATCGCGCTGCAGAGTAAGTCCACTCTAATTCAATATATATATATTTTTTTTAATTCTAACACTTTTAGGCGAATTGGTTTGTTGCAAAACTATTCCTTATACTTTGAAGTTATACTTCGCTAAAATCTTTTCTTTTTTTTTTCAATAATTCATTTTTTTCCTTTAATTGAGCGTCATTATCCTGTTTCCCCCCTACTGAAATCATTCTGAACAAATTCAAGAACAGTTTTTTAACCGTTTTTCTGTAACAGGAAACGGAAACATTTGATCCAATGTCACTTCATGATTTCGGTAATACTAAATGAAAGGACTCAGCCGTTGATGAAAAACAAAAAAGATGAAACATCATTTCTATCTTTTTTTTTTTTATGATAATGTTACATAATGAGCCAGTAAGTGTCCATAAAATGTTTCATCGATTTAGGTGAATATTAAACAGCGCCTTTTTGACATAAAAAATTGGAGAAAAATGAAAGAATATTGGCTTTTCTAAAATATCAGTACGATAGAAATGTAACTGCTTTCTTTTATGGGAAGAAGTAATCGAGTAAATACTGTTATTCAGTGCTTAGATTTTTAATATTTTTCATCTCCAAAGCCTAAAAAGTGTAATCAGTTTTATTAAACTTGACCACAGGATTGCTTTTGCAATATTTCAGATGCTGTCCTATAGGTCCAGAATATGAATGTTGTCCCTTTATGCAACGGTCCATTTTCAGAGTGAGAAGTTTTAGTGGCAACTCATTAGTATGTAGCAGACATATATTCCTTTGTATAGGTCTTTTAACGTCTCAAGTAAACGAATTACTCCTCCTTTCCATCCCGTAGACTTCAAAGGATATATGAGAGTGTGAGGCAAAGGGAAATAGTTAAGATAGCACACCTGTTTCAAAATGAACAAATTGGAAATTTTTTCTTAAAATTAGTGCATATAAAGAAGGTATAATGTTTTTATGTTTTACAACTATTATTGGAATGTTATTTTTCACTTTTATTAGTTATTTTGCACCTTCAATAAAAGGTGGAAATTTTTCACCTCAAAAAACCATGGGGCAAGTAAAAATTGCAACATTTTTGTAATGAAACAATTTCAATTTGGGTTACAGTAATTTTCATGAAATGAATGTCTTAACAGACGAATAAATAAATTATTAATGAAAAAATAATCGAACAAATAAATAAACAAATGAATTATTTAATGTATGAGAAAAAGAAATGAGTGAATAAAATAAAGAATGAATAATAAAATAAGTGAGTGAGAGAATAAATAAGTGAATAAATGAAAGATTAATAAGCAAAAGAATGTGAATAAATTAATAAATGAATAAATACGTACATGAGTTAGTAAATAAATGCATAAGAAAACGAAATGAACTATTTCACTTTGCCCTGCTTGCAGTTCACAAAATACATTGATCATTTCAAATCAAAATATGTTTAATAGAAACTAAATAAGGATTGCACTGGACATCAGTAGATCTCAATTAAGGCTAAAATGATAATAACGAAAACTTTATCATTTTATAATAATAAGAAATATTTTTAAAAAACCATAAATAAAACAATAAAGGTATCAAATTTTGAACATCACTTCTTTCGTTGATCTTTGGAGCTATCAATTTTTTTACAGGAATCAACTATATGATTAGAAACTTAGTTAAAATATTGTTAGATAGGAGGTGCTGTAAACTGTTTAAATATTTTACCATTTCATTTTGCCCCGCTATTTCACTTCGCCCTACATTCTCTATTTTTTTATACTTATAAGTTCTTAATTGTTAAACATTATTTCTTAAATAGTAGTAAAGTGATCTTAGAAACACCAGCATCAGTTGAGGACCAGGAAAAACAAACTGGAACTGGAGGTGAAAAAATGAGCATCTTGTCATTTTTTTTTGTTTTTTTTTTTTTTTTTTTTGCATCAGCGACCAAATATCACTTAAAATTGATTAAGTTTTGTGCGTATGAATAACTAACGCATAACTTATAATTTTCGCTCTATTTCAGTTAATTAATTTCAAAACTACTTCTTTTTTTTTTTTTTAATTTCAAACCTTTTTTTTATTTTCTCCCTTTTTTGGCGTTAAAAGGGCGCAGCTAAATAATTAAAGAAAACAACAACATTTTCTGATTGTTATAACTGTTTCACCGGCTAACATTTCAGCTGAATAGTTTCGGTTTGTAATTATAATATTATTTTAATTTCTTCTTCTTCTTTTTCAATTATTTAAGGCCAAAATTACGCGGCAGAATATTAAAGATAATTATTGATTTTTTTTTTTTAAGTTTTGAAGAAGCCTATTTAGTAATTTTTCTACACTATCCAAAAAGAGTTTTCTTTAAAAAAGTTTTTTCCGTCCACCCTACTGACTGCTACCGTTTGCTTTGCTTGTACATGCACAGTCCCGTCATTTCGAATTTTTCTAACGGGGGGGGGGAGGGTGTATGCACAATGGACATTTTACCAAAAAAAAGTTAAAAACCACGCCCACTTACATGTAAATATATTGATGCTGGTTCATGCTGATTAATATGGTTTGAAATAAAAATAAAATATTTTTGGAAAAAAAAATAGAACCGACTTCAGTTGGAAATTGCTCTAAAAAGTAAAAAATATTTTTTTTTCTTTGAACACCATCGAAACTACTTTTAAACATACGTTTTGAAGTCGGCACAAAAACGATAGGTAAATGATATTTAAACATATTTTGCCAACATTTTTCAGAGAAACCGTTGAAAATTAAAAGCAGAATATTTGTACCATTACACGAATGTATGGTAATCAATGAAATGTAGCCATTAAAATTAATATTTATAGTTGAATTGTAGTTGCGTATAATTCTATACATTGTTTTTACGCCGACTTCAAAACTTATGTTTAAAAGTAGTTTCGATGGTGTTCAAAGAAAAAAAATATTTTTTACTTTTTAGAGCAATTTCCAACTGAAGTCAGTTCTATTTTTTTTTTTTTTTCAAAAAATATTTTATTGCATTCTTTTTAGTGTAAATGCAATGCACTTAAAATAATCAAAATATAGTTAAAAAACCATGCAGCTATTCAAAAAAATCCTTGCAGACCTGGACTCGATCTCATTCCATCAGGAATTTCAACCTGACGCGTTTAACCACTTGTCCATCGGGTCGCTCATTGAAGTAAGGATTTACGATAGCACATATTGTTTTAAATAACATGAAATTTTAGTTTTTCGATCATAACTTTTTTTCTAGTGAACAAATATCGTCATATGAGTACATGGTACCTAAGTTAGACCATCTCCTATCGCTTTTTAAAAAATCGTCCAAATCGGTTAAGTAGATCAGATGTTATGTGCGAACAAACAAAAAAAAAACATACGCTTTGAATTGATAACCTCCTCCCATTTTGAAGTCGATTAAAAATGAAATTCTGCCAGTACAACTAACAAACATTTCTGGCAAAATATTTCTCTTGCAGGGCAGCTTCCAGAGAAAGTTAAAGTTTACTGGCAAAGTTTATTCAGGCAATGCATATTTCCATCATCTTGAACAACTATTTTTACCAATGTTATTTGACTCTAAAAAATACAATCAGGAGCTATGTTATGTGCATTCTTAGCTCTAATAAGAAGACGAAGAGCTCGGATGGTGTATGATTCCTTAAGCTTCCTAAACTCAATGTCGAAGCAGCTGATTATGTGATGTAGTTAATTCGCCAAACTGCGTTGTAACAGAGCTACCTTTTACAATGCATCTAAAATAGTTGTAAGAAATGGGCGAAGATCAGCTTTCAGAGTTAATTTTCGAGGAACGTCTCAGTCCAGACTGTTGAACGTTCTGTCTATCTCATATCTTAAGCTGCAATGAAAATTTTGCGAAACTTCACGAGATGGATACGTTCGTGTCAAACTTTAAGCTGGGAAAAACCTTTCAAAGCTTGACTAAAAGGTCCAATATTATTTGAACACCTAATAGTCAATACACATAACGTATTGTAAAAATTTCCAATTTGTTGATTTGAAAAACAAAATTATTCTCTCTTTAGGTTATTCCAGAGAATCTGTGATACTATTGCATAATAATCGAATAATTACTATGATTAATAATGCTATTTAATTACTCCCATAGTTAATTGATTTAAAAAAATAATTTCCGCACTGATTTTTTAGAAAATCTGATTTTTTTGTTTTTTCATTTTTCCCCAATTTTTAATACCAGAAAAGCGCGGTTAAATAATTGCCAACATCGATAAAATATTTTATGGACACTTACTGGCTCATTTTTCAATATTTTCATTGTATTTCAGTAAAGTATTTAAATTTATTTTTTTAACGAAAATGTTACAAAAAATGATTTTTCTTTATATTTTTTCTGTTTTTCAGGGTCAAAGGGCAGTCGACTAATATTTTTTAATATTGAAGAAATTTTTTGAGTGCTAACTAGTTCATTGAGTAACTTATGTGATCTGTCCAAAAATGGATTTCCAAAAAAAAATTTTTTTTTTCTTTTTTTTTCTTTCTTTTTTTTTTTTTTTTTTGCTTTTTTTGGCCCACCTTATTGGGCATAATCGAATGCAATCAATAAAAGTAAGCCTCCTTTTATATTGATATTTAGTTTTGATTTTACATATTTATAATTATAAATGTACCGATAAATAGGTATTTTTTAATATGCATAGATTAAATGTTGAGAACTTTTTCTATAACGTAAAAAAAACACCTTACGAATGCAATAGTTTTGCCAATTTTAATGTTTTAAAAGAGTTTTTGTTTTTATTTATTTTCCCCTTTTTATTATTATTATTTTTCTTCTTCTTCTTTTTTTTTTTTTTTTTTTTTTCATTTACGTTTTGTGCAAAAAAGAAAAGTTTGTATTGCAAATGGGTTGAAATATAAAGTTATTTTCTCATCAAAATGCACCAAAAGCTCTGAACTTCACTTTTCCAACTGCATTGGAGAAGTTTCTGAAAATAGATATCCACTCAATCCCTGTGAAAACTTTCAAACGTTCAAATGAGCCGTAACAAGGAACACTATTCCATCAGCAATGAAAGATAGCGTAACATACTAATGGCGTAGATTTGAATAAACATTCGGTATTTAATGTTTGAAAACAGTCCTTACATTGCATGAGGAAGTCTAAGGGGGTCTAAAGTAGTATCAAGAAAGACTGTCAACTTAATGCGAGTGAAGTAAAACAACATTTTATCGATAAACATAAATGGTACCTCATTTTTGTTATGCTTTTAAGTGTTCAACAAAAATATTTTAAAAGCGTGATGAACTTCAGAGTGCGTAACGTTAAGTGACAGATTTTTTTTTTCTTTTTTTTCTTTTTGAAGAAAAAGAATTGGTACTACTGTTCTTTTTCGAGACAAATGTGATATTTTTTTTTCTGGTACTTACGTTATGAACATTAACACTAATGATGACTTCGGATTTATATTTTTGGATTAAATGCAAAGATTTTAGAAAAAAAGATAATTTCGGAAGATTGCTTTGCTCATAAAATAGCTTTAAAAATATTTAAACGGTTTGTCACCGTTCTTTGCAATAAAAATAAATGCCCACCATTGTATGATATATTTAAAAAAAAAGTTTTGCAAAAAAGAAAAACCTTCTAAATTATAACCCCATTTCAAAAAAAAATCAGATTTCCTTCTTTATTTTATTTATTTTTTTAGTGAATTTTTTAATCAATTTATTAATTTTTTCTAAATTTTATACCCTTATAAACATATGTTTTGAAGAAAACTAAAGATTTTATTTAAATGAGCCGATTGATTTTCATACATAAAGTTAAAAGAGGAAAATTTTTTCCTCAAACATATTGAAGCATTTGTAAGCTAGAAGAGGAGCGAACGCCCCAAAAAAGGAAAAATCCTTCATGAATAATATTTTGAAATCCAGTAATATGTTTCTTCATAATAAAAGCAAAACAAAAAATATCCATTATTTTTAGTTTAAGTCTGTAACCTTTATCTTAAATAGTAATAAAATTGAATTTGTCTGAATGCATCAATGTTGTTTCTTTTCTTTATGTATTATCTTTATTGACTTGTAGATTTAAGTTATAAAACTCAGAAATATGGAAATTAAGCTGTTTATCTCTTAAATTTTACCATACATAATTATTTTTAGATAATATCTTTTGTCTTCACCTCATAAAGTAAGATATTTTCTTAATGGTATAAGCATTTTATAATGCTTTTTTGCGGTTAAATAACGAGAAATGTTGACTTACGCCGTTTTTTTTTTTTTTTTTGTAATGAAGGAATCATTTAGCATTTACTCTTTTCCAGTGTTTTGTGGTAACTTTTTAAATCCGGAAATTTCAATAGAATTTTCGTTTTCTTCAGTTCAAAACGACTTTTTTTTTCTTGAAAAAGTGTTTTGTCTTACTTTTTTTATTATTTTTTTTTTTAACTTGATTTAAAAGAACACTTAGTGTAGTAAATTGGCAAACATCCTGTGGAGCTAAGGGAATAAGAATATGTTTTAGTTAAAATTAAAAATATGGCTTGATACATATTTATTTTTTATTTTATTTTATATTTTTATTTCATTTATTTTATTTACTTTTTGTAGCACTCAGCTTACATTTTCAACTTCTAGTTCTTCCCTACAATACTTAGAAATAATACTTATATTTCTAAAGTTCAAATTATTTTCCTTTTCCCTTTTTTTAAATTTTTTCATGTGTGTTTTCAGTTCTATTTTTAAAGACTGAAGTTTCATGGCTTGCCAAATAACTCCGCAACACGTGCATTCAATTTTTAAACTTTCATTGCAAATTTTCAAATTTTCATTGCAAATTTGTGTCATGCTACAATGTTTTCAACAATATAAGAATTATTATTGCACGACGTAACTTCTTCCATGCTCTTAATTGCATTAATTCAACCATTAAAAATTCACAAAGTTTGAGAAAACGAAAACTGTGTAATGTTTAGCCTAAATATATCTAAGCTTTCAGGAGTAATCAAATTATTGAAATTCTTATGAGGTCTATTGTCATGCTCAGAAGA
>JAXGGA010018472.1:0-22018 GCA_038373865.1 Uloborus plumipes
ATTGTTGATATTTGTTTGGTTGTAGTAAATATCATTAAAACAAAGAACTTCAAATTGAGAATTGAAGCAGGAAAAAAAAGCCTTACTTTGAACTAAACGAAAGACATTTCTTCTGAAATCGCAAATAAATTAAAAAAAAAAAAAACATTAAAAATTTTAAAGAAAATCCCTTGTTCCATTTAGAATATTTTATAAGATACAGATCGTCATTTACTGAAAACATGCAGGTATCATTTTGTAATTTTGTCAATCAACACTTTTTGAACTAAATTATTGACTAAATAACAAAATTATTCAATTCTAAATTAAAATTCAAACTTCAAACTAATTACATTTTTACATGATTTTACACATATACTAGAAGTTAATAATGAGTTGTTCAGGGAAAAAAATAGTCAAAAATACTTAACTTTTAAAATATCACTTTCTTGAAAGTTTAAAAAAGACAGGAAGAGTGAAAATTTGCTAGATTAAAAACTTTACTCGCGCATTGATTTTTTTTTCTCTCATTCTGATAGAACTAGTCACCTAGGTATTTTTTTTTTTTTAGCTTCCTGGCATCCAGGATTGGTTGGACCCTACACATTGTGTTGATTTGGAAACGATATTTGCTATATCTTATATTTACTGTATAACAAATGACTTTACTTATTAGTTCATTCCAGAGAGATACGTACTACTAGCAAAAAGTTGCTTGATAAAATAATTTGCTCTAAGTGTTGCGGATTCATAGAAACAAACTGAATATTTCATGGTCAAACAAATACCTCAATCAACAGAGTACAATTTTTTTTTTAATGCATGACAATATGTCGTGTTATCTATGTCACTTCTGACTTATAAATTCATCTAGAGTGAGTTATGAAATAGCTCATACTGCTTTTGAAAAATTGGTGAAAACACTCACAGAAATTTGGAGTTAGAAAGTCCTCTCTCCCTCTCTTCAAAGTTTCATTATTTTCTGAAAAAGTTTTTACATTTATGCTCAGAAAAGCACAATTTTCCTCTGACACTTTCATCTTTTACATCAAAGAAACATATCTATTAAATGAAATGCTTATCTTTCCTAAATTAGCTAAAAACAAACAAACAAATAAATTGTTTTTTTCCTTCATCTGAAATTCCTTTAGTAGACATTCCAGGTAATTATTGCTTGAAAACTGCTCAGAGCAGTCACTTGCGTGAACCTTTAATAACAGTGTGTCAACTGCTTCAAAGGCTCGCTACTTTACCACTAATTTTCTAAAATTTCCACTCAAGGTTGAGTACTTTGAATATGTTGCCCATCAGTGTTACAAACCTACATCTGGCTATTAACCCACAATAGCTTTATCCATATCAGGATGTAAACTCAAGGAAAGGCATTATGCCGTTTGCTGTCTTCAAAAATAATAACTCACAAAGGTCATAAAGAGCATTTATTTCTTCTTCTGCATCTACTTGAAAACGATATGTAACTTTTCTTTTTTTACTTTTAGAGTAATGTTGAAATTGGGCAAAGGTGGAAGATTTTAAGGATGAAATTAGTGAATTTTTCAAGGTTAAAACACCGGATTGTTGCTACAAAGAAAGAGAGTCGGTTATTGTTTCAAGATAAAAGTCATTTTGTTCTGCTGGATGAAGTTATGTAGGTCAGTGGCAGTACAAACACGAGTCTAGCAAATTGCTATGGCTCTAATGATGTTGCTGGCCACGATTCGGTCAATGATCTTTTAATCACTACCGGAACTAACGTAAAACTTTTACTTTTGTGAAACGTCATATTGGAAGCATAAAGCATTGCTCAAGTGTAAGCAAACTGCATTACAGATTGGAGTACATAACCAGTCTCCCCTATATATCGTAGTGTCACTACGAGGGGGGGGGGTGTCTGGGCCGGTGACAGCAAAAACTATTTTAGAGTTTCTTTAAATTTCGACAATATTTAAACATATGTGTAACCTACCAAACCCAGTTGAATCACTTGGTATGGGAGGAGGGTCGTTAATGCAGGGAGCACTATTGAAAGCTGGGGGGGGGGGAGGGGAGTGACACCGAAATAGATTCAAGAGTTTATAAGAAATATCAGTAGGGTGAGTTCTGGTAAGTGCGTCCACGGGGTAAGTGCGTCCACTGGGAATTCTATGAATACTGTCCTGAAATGGCTTCTGTAACACATCGACTATGTTAGATAACTGTCTAATGATAATTTCAATAGGTAGAATTCAGGCCTGGATTCAATAGACGAAACGCAATCAGAGACAACTTAAATGTCTTCAAAAAAACTCTATAGTAAAGATTGAGAAGGTTTTGTTTCAGTTTCTCTTGTAGCCATACCAAGCAATTGAAGTCAATAAATGCAAGTTGTTTCCTTTGAGTAATAGCTACTAATAACATACATGGGGTATTTTGATCAAATACTCTAACTAAAATTTGTTTATATGACGGTACGCACTTTCCCTTTCTTTAAAGTAAGGTGGGGGTAAGTGCGTACCATTATGATGGGGCAAGTGCGTACCACTATCATGAGGCATATGCGTACTATTATGCGGAGCAAGTGCGTACCATTATGATGAGGCAAGTGTGTACCATTACGTGGAAAATCCGACTCTCGTAATTCACCTTTAATTTTGCTTATAACTCTTTTATAAGCTGATTATAAATCTGACGTCATTTCCATCAAGTATTTATATTTACATTGAATGCGGCATCAGATTTCAATTTTATTCATTATCTCTGAAATATATTGGCTTTTAGATGTCAGTAAATTTTTCGTTGAAAATAGCGATCATAAGCTATACTTAATTTAAATCAGAATGACAAATAAAGCAATGAAATTAAGTGAAACACTAAATAAGGAACCAACTGATTCAAAAAACGAAGGTGGAGTAATGATTAAATTATATTTAAGAAAATTAAGAACACCTTGTGAAAAACTATTTCAATGTACAAGAAAAAAAAGTACAAGTTATCATGATCAATTATTTTCTTTTTTTGCTCTTTATTTTGTGTTTTTTTTACTGCTGCTGATTCTAATAAGAAAAATATTTTAAAACCGTATTTATTCAAAAAAAAAAAAAGAAAAAACGAATTGTTCACTCAGGTCACCTAACGATCTACCATACAAATAGAATTAAAGAAAATCACAGGGATACGCACTTACAACAACGCTATTGGAAGTACATGTCTCATCTTACATTTAGGAAAGGGATAAGTGCGAACCCTGGCTTAAACACAGACTGATTGATGTATTAAACCAAAATAAACTATGTAGACTATAAGTGATTATTACTAAATAAAAACAGCTTATATTTGCTTACTTTGTCCTATTAAAAGGACAAAGAAGAATCACAGACACAACTCTCTCAATCTTCAAATCACAGTTGTTCGCAAGACACGTGAGATATCACTGATTGCGTTTCATCCATGCAGGCAAGTGCTGATCTCTAGTATTAAGAATTATCCCAAGGCAATTACCTAACATATTTAATATGTGCCAGAAGCTTTTTCCTGCTCATATTCACATAATATAAGGTGGACGCACTTACCCCGCTAGGTAGGGAAAGTGCGTACCTTAGAATAGGTGTCATAAACCAGGTTACAAAACCTATGCTTATGGTTTATTTGACATATTATATGCTTGAAAATCTTAGTAAAGGATCTGGAAAGAAAACTAAAAAAAAAAATGTGAGTGTACAAGATTTTTCAACAGAGCAGCATCCTTGAGAGCATGAACTTTGAAAAAAAAGGGTACGCACTTACCAGAACTCACCCTACTTTAGTTTTGAAATTACCCCACAATATTTAAAAATATATGGCTATATCTCAGTAATTAAATTTTTTCAAGAAAAAAAACCTTTTAGGAAGTATAGAATATTGGTACAGATTGCCTACTAAATGTCATCAAAATAAAAATGGTACGGCATGAAAATTTCTTGAAATTTGTTGATTTTTTATGGAATAACCCTGTAGACAGATTGATAAAAAAAATTTAACAGCAAAAAAACTAAAACATCTTATATTTACATAATTAGATGTAAAAAGTTTAAACTCAAAAGAACTTTGAGTTTTTCTCTTTCAGAAGAGGTTCATGCAATCTGGCTACTGGGTCATTCCATCTAAAATCAACAAATTTTTAGAAATTTTCGTACCGTACCGTTTTTGATCTTGATGAAATTTAGTAAGCAATCTGCTTTAATATTCTGTACCCCCAAACGGTTTTATTTTTTTCTTGAAAATGTTTTATTCCTGAGATATAGCTTTTTTTTTGATGAGCAATGAGTAAAATTTGGTGGTTTTGATCCTTTTTCTTCCATTTAAGAAAATTAAGATTAAGTTTGAGAGATGGAAGATTTCAGCAAAAATAAAAATCAATTTTACAAAAAATCTGGACATGATAGAATTTCCTTATTTTTCCTGCAATCAGCACCAAAAAGAGTACATAAATTTCAGCCATTTCTTCTCTTGAACTTTTTTCATCTCAGGCCTGTATATGATAGTGACTGTTTAGCGTTTGACTTCCAGCTCGTTAACATTTTATCGCTTAGTCATTAACAAGAGTAGGGTTTCGCAAACTAAACGTGCAGCACTAAGGATTCCGTAGCCTAAAAAGTTTAGGAACGAACCACTGTTCTAAACTGTGTAACATATTTTGCCCCACATTATTTTATTTTTAAAATAGCGTCGCTCGACATTAGGTGACTTACTGTAAGCATACATATTTTTTCCATCAAATATTTTGTCAAAACTAAACAGAAAATCCCTTACGAATAATTTTAAAAGCCGTTGTTCATATTTAAATCTTGAATTTCCCTTTCTTTGTCGACAGAAGCCAACGATCTTGGGGCACGTGCTGATGTTTTCATTTCATAATGCTTATTTTCATCCCGTTGAATAATAGATGCCATTTTAAGTCTCACTTCATTGACCAAAAATAACACTTCATGCTGACAAGACAGTGACAACGGGCTTTCTTCACTTTTGTTACTAATTAATTTAGTTTGAGGAAAAGCTTTACAACAATTATACGCGGAAAAAAATGCGGTAATTAACGTCATAGACGCATAACTTCCATTGCTGAGGCTGAATTTTCCTCAAATACTAGTTTCTTTGAAATATTGTCTCTCTAACGAACACAATGAATTTGTGAGCGCTTTAGAATGGAGATACATTCACATAAGCAACAAAGTATGCATTGTTTGCATTTTTAATGCACCAAAAGAAGGAAATTTTATTCATGGGAAGACTTTTTCCTTCTCATAGGAATCAGTCATAAGACAACCAGTTACGCAAATGTCTAGACAGATCTTAAATAATTCTTCATCCTTTTCCGATACCTAATATATTGATCCACTAATATTTTTGGAATAGAGTTTATGAAGCATTAATTCTTACCTGTGAAAAAAATGTTGACAGAGCAGCTAAAATTCCAAAAGCTCATAAGGTTTGACATATTTTAAAGTAATACACAAGGCTTTATCACTTTCGCATCATTAACTTGAGTTCATTCTATTAAAACTAAAATGGTAAACATTTGTTTTGAAGCAGTTCCGTGATTTAGGGTGATTAGCCAAGGAGATGGCCCCCATAGTTGGTTTGTGAAGCAGAATTGAAGATTTCAGCAAAAATTGAACTTGTATACATACTAGGGTGGAGCGAAAAAAACAAAGTTTTATTTTCGAATCGTAATAGTGTGGAAAAGACTGACAAAACAAAACAAAAATTTTTGAGATCGGATAATATCTTCCGATCCCGCAACGAGCCTGAAACTTTGAAAAAATGAAAAGTTTCATGTGTTTTTAGCGGTTTTTTCAAATTTTTGTTTCAATGTCTTTTTTAATGCTCTTGGACGGAAAAGTTACGATTGTTGAAGCCTTCTGAATATTTAAAAAAATATATTGAGATCGAATAATACCTTCTGATGTAGGAACAAGCCAGAAAAACCAAAAAATTGGATATTTTCAGCTTTTTTTTTGGGGGGGGGGGGATTAAAAAAAGTTTTAAAAACTGTTCTCATTTTTTTTCTTCTTTTTTACCCGGTATCATAGCGTAAAGAATTTTAAAAAGCACTATATTACTCTTAAACATTAATTTTTTTCTTGATTTTTTAGGTATCTTCTAAACATGCAAAACTACCATTCTTTACAACAATGAAGCATTTTCAAAAAATAGAAACTGTTACCTAACCTGACTGACTACCCACAGAATCCTTTAACATTAATTTAATGAAAAACTAATTTTTGTTCGGTCTTTAAAATTAAACCTAGTTAGATTAGGTAGTGTATAGAATAAGACTGCAAAAGGCAATTAAAACTTAAGAAACTAACATATAATGAGGTAGGTATTAAAATAGTTTATCGTTTAGAGATAAAAAACATTGTTCATCTTATAAGTGAGTATTTTTTTCAGTGGATCTTTGTACTGAAAAAATTCAACAAATTTAATTAATACGCATGGGTAAAAAATTTTATATAAATTTTATCTATTATTTTTTGCTTTTCAGTTGCTTTAAGTTTGCTTTAAGGTTATGTTGGTTCCTACAGTAACACAGTCCCAAGCAAAGTGGGGCAAGGTGTAACAAAAATTAAGGATTGGAAAGCATTTGACAAGAAGAGGGCACTGCGGGGAAGGCCTGCAGCACACACCCCCATTACCTTTATGCAAAAAATATTAAAACATGTTATCTTGAAAACTGAACATTTGAAACACGATTGAAGAGAAACTTGTGCTTAAAAGGTTACTGTAGAGCATCTAGGTGATGATTTTGGAACACATTTGATGCATGATGAAAGAGCCATAAATATAATGAATTTATTAGTCTAGAACACAAAACAAATTTTAGATTTTGTTGATTTCTAATTTTTCATACACAAAATTATTTTTAAATAAAAAACAAAACCGCCATTCAATACATAATTTACGTACAACTTCTTACCCATACCTATTTATAAAATTTGTTCAACTTTTTCAGTACAAAGATACACTGAACAAAACACTCACTCATAAGATGAACAATATTTTTTATCTCTAAACTATAAACTATTTTAATGACGTACCTCATTATATGTTTGTTTCTTAATTTTTAATTGCCTTTTGCAGCCTCATTCTATACACTACATAACCTAACTCGGTTTAATTGTAAAGACTAAAAAAAATTAGTTTTTAGTTAAATTAGAGTTAAAAGATTCTGTGGGTAGTCAGTTAGGTTAGGTAACAGTTTATAGAAGGCACATACTTCAAAAGACGGTTAAGAAGTTATATATAATTAGTTGGGTATTAAAATTGTTTATAGTTTAGTGATTAAAATTAAGCGTTCATTTTACGCGTGGGTGTTTTATTTAGTGGGTTTTTGTACTGGATTGTAGAAATTTCGGAAAATATTTTATAATTTTCTATTATTTAAAAATGTTTCATTGTTGTAAAGAATGTTAGTTTTGCATGTTTAGAAGACACCTAAAAAATCAAGCAAAAAATTAATGTTTAAGAGTAATATGGTGCTTTTTAAAATTCTTTACGCTGTGATACCGGGAAAAAAAAGAAGAAAAAAAAATGAGAACATTTTTAAAAACTATTTTTAATTCCCCCTAAAAAGCTGAAAATATGCAATTATTTATTTTTTCTGGCTTCTCCTAGATCAGAAGGTATCATTCGATCTCAATATATTTTTTTAAATTTCAGAAGGCTTCACCAATCGCAACTTTTCCGTCCAAGAGCATTAAAAATAAACACTGAAACAAAAATTTGAAAAAATCGCTAAAAACACATGAAAATTTTCATTTTTTTCAAGATTTCAGGCTCGTTGCGGGATCGGAAGATATTATTCGGATATATCGGAAGATTTTCAAAAACTTTTGTGTTGTTTTGTAAGTCTTCACAAATCGCAACTTTTCCGCACTATTACGATTCAAAAATAAAAACTATGTTTTTTTTTTTTAAATTCCACCCTAATACATACATATATACAGAAAGAGACAAAGACATAGGAAAAAAAAGCAGAAAATATGTTATTTGCCATTCTTCTCGTATTGGATTAGGGAGAAAGTCGCATTAGCGTGTTTTTAGGGTAATTAGTGCTTTTTGTTATTTTTATTTCATTTTTATTTTTTCGTTTTAAGGAATCTAGGCTCTATAAGAGCCATGTTATCTCGAAACAATTGCATTTCATACTTATGCGGCACTATTTTCTGTAATAACTCAATTTGCCTAACTAGCAAGCTAATGGTGCTCATTGCTCTCTGGCCTCTCGTACTACAGCCTCAACTAGGTCAAAATTAGTAATCAGAAAGTTTTAAAGAAAGTAATCAAATCAACTTTTCCCCCAGAAAAATATTTTTCTCTACCTATCAAAAGAATAGAATTCCAACATCACAAACCAACAATTCAGACTGTTTTCTGTGTAACATTTGGCTAAATTCAAACCAAAATCAACAGACACCTAGAAAGTTACTACATTATAACTAAAGCGACTTTTCAACCCAACACAAAGTTCTTTTGTGGTTTACATCAGCAGGTCATAAAATGTGATTTATGAATCTTTAGTGGTAGCAAAAACTACGAAAGTAAAAAAGAACAAATTGTTTGAGATTTTTATGATCTTCCGAAAATATATCAATCAATTCCTAAGCCTTACTGATGACACACCTAAGTACCAATTACTGATTGCGTCTGAAGCGTGATTCTGTGTAAGGACGAATTAGTTCCTTGACAGTCAACTCGGAGGGAAATTATACTATTTTTTGTGTGTTGAGCGGAATTGCGTGTTTTTGCAAAATTAACCGACTAAAAGGTATAATTTTTTTTCTATCAAAATGTTTCTTCTCAGGGCAATGTCTAATGAATGTAGCCACTACAATAACCACACTCTTGAGAAACACTTGGGATTTTCAAAATTATTACTCAGAAAAAAAAGGGACAATAAAATGTTGAACTTCTTTTGTTAGGAGCAACGTGACAAGCATCGGGTCAAGGAACCAGTAAGGTAATCTAGTAAGGTAGAATTTTAAACGGTATTTGAGAGGAGACAAGGGAAAAACCGTCATTTCACTTTTTAACGGGAACCGCCATTGACGTGCGTGTCAGCTATCCGCAAAGGTTATATTGAGGTAAAAATAAAAGCGTTATCCTCAACCACGAATCTTTCGAAATTCATGACGTTTCATTTTTTGTTTTTTTTAATTAAGAAATATCAGTTTAACTAATTTCAAAACACGTTCACGCATTTATAATAAAAAACACATTAGCATAATCGACTATGCTCTAATTATTGAAAGCCTTAATATCTCCATGAATCTGATAAGTTGACAGTAATCAAAATTCTTCTTTCTTAGAATATTTTTGTAGAAGACACGTGTTTGCAATTACAGTCAAGTCTTGATAACTCGAAGCCTTCTAACTCCAATATGATTTTATCTCGACGTTTGCATTGGGTCTCAAAATCTTGAGAATGGGCAAGGAACTTCTCATAACTCGAATTACCAATAACTCGAAGCTTTTAGCCGGACCCTTGAAAAATTTTCAAAATTTTTGCATTTACAACGTTGTTTTTCTAGCACTCACTGTTAGTACAACAGGCTTTTTAATTCGACGATTAAAATTTTGAAACAAATATTTAATTTTTCATTATTAAGAAAACAGAGCACATGACTTCATAAATTACTTATATTGAATCATTTATTCAATATAGGAGCTAATATTTAGAAAAGTGCCAATTTGAGTCCCAAGTGAATTTTCACTAGTATTTCAATGACTAGTTAAAAAAATGATTTTTCCCAGAAAGAAGATAAGGTTCTGCTTTCATTTCATCTAATAACATCAGAAAAAAAAATACTTTTTCTTCAGAAAATATTGTTTTTATACATCAAAAATCAGATCGGTAACGTGTCCCCTGTAGCAAAGCTTAGCATGCAAACAGGTCATGCGCACTTTCTAACTTCCCAAAAAAACTCACTTGCACAAAAAACGATTCTATTTTTACCCCTTTGTTAATATTTTACTTCATTTTTGTTTTAATTGATTTCTGATTTTCTAGCCGATGCGAAATAAGCGTGTCCCAAGTTCCGCCGTCAGAGTGGTAACAATAACTTCCGATCTATGTTTAGGCTCCCAAAATCATTTCCTGCACCTATACCACGTGATACTGAGTACCTGGTGGGATGTTTTATCGAATCATAATTAAAAATTTGCATTTCTGCATCTAAAATTGTAGGTAAGATTTTTTAAAGTGATTTATAAAATGTGTGTCATTTGAGTCATCAGATCGGTAACACGCTCTAAAATGCGCAGTTTTTATTATTTTAAAAATTATTTTATATATAAGTATAGTCCTTTATTACAAGTGAAAAAACCACGTGTTTGATTTTGGTTTAGTGCGATCGACTCGGAAATAAAAAAAAAACTTTGTCAGTTTGTCAGATCGGTAACAGTCAGAGCGGTAACATTGAAAAACAGCGAATATGTTACAGAACTAACTCACACGTTTTAGAATTATAAAAAGCAAAAATCACAGGTTTTAGCCATATATTTGAATATTTTTGTTCTTAAAAAATGAAAAGCAATGAGTTTTAGTACAATTGCTTCATTTGTGGTTTGTATGACCTAACAATAGAAGTTAGTAAAATAAGAAAAATTGACACTGCAGAAATTAAGTTAATTAATTATTATTATTTTATTTATTTATTTATTTTTATTTTATTTTATTATTATTATTTTTTTTTTTTTTGTGCTTCAATTTCTCATAACTTCGCTAAATAACTAGATAATAACTAGCATGCTAAATTTGAATTTCTCATCAAGGAATTAAATTTCTTGCAACTAATTAAAGAAAAGCAAGCAGCAGAGTTGTGTGTTGAAAAGTTGAAGTTGTGTGTTGTTTTAAAACAAAATAAATGTTTTATTAGCTTGGATTTGGTAATCTCATAATTTATTTTATCTAAAAACCTTATCGCTCATTTTTATTTCCAAGAAATGCTTTTTTATAATGAAATTTGATTTTTTAGCCTAATATATATATATTTTAATATAATTATCTTAATTCTATGTTAAAAATGCAAGGAAATGATATCATATTTAGAGATGTTAACGAAGACTGAAAGCATAAACTCAAATATGTAACTCATATTAACATCAGATCTGTAACATTCATCAGATCTGTAACGGCTTAAAAGTGAGTAATCGAAGGAGGGGGTAAATAACTTCCTTGACTTCCCCCCTTTTATTTTCTTGCATTTAGACCCAATTTACACTTAAAATCCAATATTAGTTTTTTTCTGCAAAAAAAAATTTTTTTTTCAGAAAACTCCAACTTCAAATTGGCACTTTTCTAAATATTGGCTCATAGACCATGTAATAATATCTTTGCCTATAAAATCATTATCAATAAATATAGGAATTACAAATTTTGCAATATCTTTGCATTAATTGCAAAATATAATTCTGGAAAGGATTACAGCTTTTGCGATGTAGTATGGGACGAAATGTTTAAATTAGCCTCTCCTCCAAGAGCCAGCGTAAAGGTTATCATTTATTACATCATTTTATTCACTGCATTACATCGGTTAAAATGTTAAAATTTCGTGCAATGAAAATAAATTTCTCATTAAAAATAAATTTTCTCAGTACTCCAGTCTGTATATTGCATTAATCAGCATATGAGATTACGAGTCAAGTTTATTCAAAATCAAAAGTAAACTCAAATACTCTATAGAGTATTTGAGTTCACCTATAGGTGAATATATATGACTTTTTTTCTATTTGGTTGATGAATGAAATACAGGAGTTAAAACAAAGATCGAGGAAAAAATAAAATGATTTAGTGAAATGACTAGTGGTACATTATTTTTTTCAGAGAAATACTAATTTATTGTAAGAAATTCAATTACGTCATTAAGTAAAACGAATTAAATATTCAGTACACTTTTCTCCGCTGGGCAACTCCATTTTATCCAGACGTAGTGGTGAAGATTTTAATTAATAATATTTAATATGGAAAAGAATTACCATGGAATTGATCCAGAAAAGTATCCCTTTTACATCTTTAGAAATGGTTAATTAATTCTTTTGTATAGCTATAAAAAAAAAGGTTTGTGAAAATTTAACCCAGTTGTCCCATATACCACGGTGGAATTGTCATTCTGATTTGTTATTCTTTGACTTTATATATCTTATGTTTACTGTGTTTAAAAGCGCCATTGAAATGTTGTTTAAATATTAAACTTCCTGCTGAAGATCCTTGACATTTAGGATTAACTAAAATAGTGGTACCCACGAGGGGGAGTCACGGCCCAAATTTTAAAGGGGTTAATAGTTTAAGGGGGAGGGTAATGGCTTTAGTCTTTTTTTTTTGAGGGGGGGGGGAGTTTCGTTCTGGTGGAAAGTTCTCTGCATCATTTGAGGTTATGCGACGTACTATTAAGGAAAAGGGGTGAATACTAGAGAATAAATTATAGTGACTAACAAACAGCTGAATAATCTTTAGCTTTTGTAGTTTTTATAGCAGCTAATAGATAGTATTTTTGTAAGAAAAGTTTTGCTTTGCTTTGAAACAATGGCTTAAATCGATGAAAAGTAGCAAATCACCAATAATTGCTCAAGCACTTGTAATAGCTAACGACTCAAGTCTATCGAGAAAAGAGGTTCACTTCACTCTGGATGAACTTTTCTTGGTTTGAAATTTTCTTCTCCTTTTAAAAGCCTTCTTCCAATCATTAATCATTCCCTATTAATGTCTTCTAGTGCAGTTTCAACTCAGTATAGAGTATCACTAAATTGGTTAATTTGAAATATCTTTTGAAAGTATATTAATTGCTAGTGTCAGGCAGTAGCAGAAGCATCATTAATCTGTTAAGTACAAAAAAGGAGTTTTTCAAGCATGTGTATGTATTTCCCAATTCCTTATGAAAGTCATAAATTGCCAGCTGGAAGGTAAACCAAATTTTCATCAAATGTTGCGGAAAACTGAAATAACGAGGTTGTTGACCTCAAGCATGAGACATTGAGATAATTAAGACTTTATTATTATAGTTGGAATATCCCCTTCAATCCTCTTTTACTCTATTATTTTACAAAATTAATGTTTTCAAACTCATTAGTCGACGGGTCTTTTATAATTTCCACTGTAGTCTCATAGCAAAAAGGTCATTTAAAAAAATGTAGTTGCAAGAAAAAGGTTTCAGCGTCAATGCGCTTTTTTAAAGCTCAAGACTTTATGCAATGTTTTGGGTAAATTTTATCTGTTTCTTATCTGACAAAATGTTTTAGTTTTTGGTGTCTTTGGTTAAATACTTTTCGGTAGTGTGCAGAATTATGATTTTTTTTATTAAACTATGAATTTGAAATATTAGTTTTTACTTTTGTTCTTGTAAGTTTTGTCAGCTGCTTAATTTCAAATACAAATTTTGTTAACTTTTAGACAGCGTCAATAGTTTTACAATATCAGAGTAAAATTTTCAAGCTACTTGAAATAAGAAGGAAAAACATACTGAAAGCGGAAAGAAAAACATTCAGAATATTTGTCAAGTGAGTAATGCCTACTCGTTTGTACTGTGCACGTTATAACTAGTGGAAAGAACTACAGTTAAATCCAGTTCAACGAAGTTTAAGTGGCCTCCTCAAATTTTGTACGTTGTAACAGAAGTCTAGTCAATGCAAATGCAGTTATAACAGGACTGACCTTTATTTGATTGCATTGGTATTCGCTGTGATGAGATTTTTCTGTATATTCTTAAGAAAACTCACATCATCTATTTTCGTCGTGTACGTCTCACAGAAAAGTCCAAACACCGTGTATATATATATATATATATATATATATACATATATATATATGTGTGTGTGTGTGTGTGTGTGTGTGTGTGTGTGTGTGTGTGTGTGTGTGTGGAATGAAGATTGAAATCAAAGTAAAAAATCTTCACCTGTGTTGTACAGAACTTCAATATAAGCCAAAAACTGCGATAAAAGAGAAATTTAAAAGAAAATCACACCCTATGAGGTGCACACAATGGCAACACATAATTTTCGAAACTTAAATAACCAAGCAATAAATGCAAGAGAAAGACATTGATAATAACTAAAAATCAATCTCTATTGAGACAAAAACGAAAACCTACTGAGATTTTTTTGAGATTGTTCAACTTTTGTTTTGAATTTTCTGGATCTGACTTGCATACCTGCCAACATCTACTCTGGGAAAATACAGTAGAGGATTACGACACTGAGAATCATTGTATTTACTTTGTTATTTAGAGAAGAATTGGGATTTTTTAATATCCTTCAAAGTACAATCAAATACAGAATTAAGTGCCTTACATCATAAACGCAATCGAACGCAAATGCTCTTGGTGGAATTCAAAATACTTACTATATAAGATCAATCAAAACGCAATCCCTATCTAAAAAACCTGGAGTTATAAGTTTGCTCTAAAAAGTTATAAGTTTGCTCTACATATTTCGCATGCTTCCATCTTCTATTAATCTCGCTTATGGGTCATTCCACGTCAAGTGATTCAAAATCTGAGAAAAATTTTACCTTATATTTTTGTATTTCTTTCACATTTGGCTCATCAATTTTACCCCTTGAGGTAATTAAAAGCCTCAATTTTTAGATTTTTATCTCTATTATTTTTTCATTTATGAGACTTTGAACTTTGGAAAAACCCTCGTTTTTCCATGGATAAGGGAACATAAAAGGGACCATAACTCGGCACCAAATATAGATAGAACGCTTTAGTAAATGGTATTTTAAAGTACGTTAGTTGCCGCTTAATTTGATATGCAACATGACTAATTTGATAAAAATTTTCTTTTTCAAAAAATGAAATTTAAATTTCAAATTTAAATTTCTCGAAAAACATATAATGAATTTTTTTCAAAAAATTCTCAAAAATTCTTGCGTATTTTATCTATGTTTGTACAAATTTTTAGATTGGGATCTCATTGGGATCATATTTTTTTGAATTTTTGAATAAAACTGTATAGGAAAAAAAGGATATTTTTTAGATTCTATTTATTTAAATACTAAGTTGTCTGGCTTGTGATGGTCTAAAAAGTAGTAAATAAACATGAATATGTTTAAAGTGATCTGGCATGTGCTTATAGATTTTTCAGGTTCATCCCCCCCCCTCCCCCGCACAACAACTCTGTTTTTTTCAAACTGTTCAAAATGTTTTTTAAAAAAACTCTTTGATACAAAATGAATAGTAAACTTATTTAAAGTTGGTAAATGGGTTCCCTTATAACTAGACGAAGTATCTCCCTCCCCATCCAAATATACCATTCACACTATACTATTCACACTAAAATGACGTCCAACCTCGGGATTGAATTGAGGATTATTTTCACCCTATATTTATACCTATTGTTTTTCAAACGAAATGTTTCTTTTTGATCCGAACTTCAAAGTATACTTCCATTCAATATCTGAAATTTAACTTTATGATTCATTTCATCTCCTACTCCAGCACCAATCTTCAATTTAGAAGAAAGGAAATAAATGGGTCGCCCCAAGATCATAGCAAACAGCAAAATAGCAGTTTCTCCTTGTTCTCATCGTTTTTTCTTTTCTTTTCGCACAAAACTGAAAATAAATCAAAATATCAGATCATAGGTCTGTGTCCCCATAACTATATTCCCACATTATCTAGTGTGCAGCTGTTATTTAATTTTTTTAATTGTTTGTGTTCTTTTTCATTTTGTTGTAAAGGAAAGTAATGCAGCAAGATATATCTATATACATATATTAAACAAACACTGCTTTTTTGATCATAACCTCTCATGTTCAACTTCTGTACAGATTGCTCCTCCCCTTTTCCTACCTTCCCGCTCCAAACTCTTATTTTTTTTTATCATCCCGCCTAACCCCATTTCAAAGCCTTAGTCTCTACTGATGTCTGGTAGTGTTTCAGTTTGTTCTGTTTGTTACTCTTTCCTATTAGCTCATGAGCTTTGTCCAATAAGAGAAAGGAAAGGCAGTGATGGGGACTGACATATAACCTGATACTTTGATTTCTTTTCAGTTTTGTGTTAAAATAATGGGAAAACATTATGAAAACAAGGGAAAACAGTGCTATTTTGCTGTTTGCTATGATCTTGGGGCGAACCGTTTCTTCTCTTCCTCTAAAATTGAAGATTGGTGCTGGGGAAGGGGATGAAATGAATCATATGTTTAAATTCAGATATTGAATGGAAGTACACTTTGTGAAGGTCGGATTGAAAAAAGAAGCACTTCGTCTGAAAAACAATCTATACCTAGGGGGAAATTAATCCTTAAATCAATCACCAGGTGAGACGTCATATTAGTGTAGCGTTAATGGTATATTTGGGTGGGGGAAGGGTTTTACTTTACCTTGTTATAAGGAAACCCATTTACCAACTTTAAATAAGTTTACTGTTCATTTTGTATCAAAAAGGTTTTTTTTTAGCATTTGAAACAGTTTGGAGGAAAAAATGGTTGTGTCGGGAAGGAAGGGAGAGGGAGCTGACCAATTTACAAGTTAATGCTAGCTCACTTACCTAGAGTAAAAATAATAGTCAATTCAATCCCCAGGTTAGATGTCATAATAGTACAGCGTTAATGGTATATTTGGGTGGAGAAGGGGATACTTCGTCTAGTTATAAGGAAACCCATTTACCAACTTTAAATAAACTTACTATTCACTTTGTATCAAAGAGTTTTTTTAACATTTTGAACAATTTTGAAATAAAAAAGAGTGGTTGTGGGGGGGAGGAAGGGGTGAGGGGGTGAACCTGACAAATCTATAAGCTCATGCCAGCTCATTTTAAACATATTCATGTTTGTTTACTCCGTTTTAGACCATCACAAGCAAGATAACTTAGTATTTAAATAAATAGAATCTAAAAAATATCATTTTTTTCCTACACAGTTTTATTCAAAAATTCAAAAAAATATGATCCCATCGAGATCCCAATCTAAAAATTTGTACAAACATAGATAAAATACACAAGATTTTTTGAGAATTTTTTGAAAAAAATTCATTATAGGTTTTTTGACAAATTTAAATTTGAAATTTAAATTTCATTTTTTGAAAAAGAAAATTTTTATCAAATTAGTCATGTTGCATGTCAGATTAAGCGGCAACTAACGTACTTTAAAACGCTGTTCACCAAATTGTTCTATCTGTATTTGGTGCCGAGTTATGGTCCCTTTTATGTTCCCTTATCCATGGAAAAACGAGGGTTTTTCCAAAGTTCAAAGTCTCATAAATCAAAAAATAATGGAGATAAAAATCTAAAAATTGAGACTTTTGATTACCTCAAGGGGTACAATTGATGAGCCAAATTTGAAAGAAATACAAAAATGTAAGGTAAAAAACGTTGGATCACTTGACATGGAATGACCCTTATTGCTTTTATCACATGGTTCCACATAAAAGCAGTTTTTTATTTATTAATTTTGATATTTATCATTTTTCAATAATCTTTCTTTACCGAAATGAAAAAAACTTAATTACCTTACCTATTTTTTTTTTAGACTTTGAAGAGTTAAATAATTTTTGACACCACAACTAGTGAATTCAAAAATTTAACTATTAGAGAATACAATTTTTTACCAGGGAATTTAAATGGTCAACTAAGAGACAATTCAAGCAAGCGAAGTTATTTTTTTAATTTAAAAGTTAACAACTTTTGTTAATGGAAGAATAATGCTATTGCTTTATTCATCATTCAATAATTTTTCTAGTTGAGGAAATAAAGCAGATTCCAGAAGGAGAATTTTTTGCCACTGCTGTCAGTTGGTGCAAAACTAACCGATTTTTTATAGTTTTTCTTTACTGACAATCTTCCCATTCTACTATAATTAGGATCAACCCATCAGCAATTTGTTCACCCTATGCACTTGTGCTGCACTTCTACTCATCTTGCATACAAATTGAGCAACCGAGTACCGTCTGCCATTGAGTCTAGTCTCTTCATGTGAGAGTTATTAAGCTCTGATTTTTTTATGTTTTGCTTCCGTAGTGATCTAGATTTTCCTGGCAGCATTCCCATACTTTTGTAAGCTGAAGAGTTTTACTTTTTCTTTTAAAAAGTAAGAATCAAATTTTAAGAACAAAAGAGCCCGGTGACATCAGAAGAACGACCAGAATGCAGTCCTCATAAATACTTCAGTAAGCGGTATGTGTGAAATACCATGTTGGCGCCCACTTAATACAAATTTTTGCATATATTTTAAGTGAAATGTTGCTTTTCTGATATCGATAAAATATTTCCTGTATCCTTCGACTATCAAATGGGTTCCAGACGCCTACGGAAATGAAAACCCAGTCATTTCTTCTGGTGTGAATATTAAGAAGCAAACGAGGTCAAGGCATGAACATGACAAGAATTTGCATGTCTCATTCGATGCTTTGTCCTCCTATATGGCAGGGTCACAAATTGCTTTTTTTGCAGGTAACAGGGTTCTTGACGTTTGGATTCCATAAACAATAATTATTTCAGTTTTAACTTTCGTATCTGCTTCGAATGCTGTTACTTTTAATGACGCATGTCATGCTGTGATGTGCTGTCTGTTACAGTAAGACACTCAGTATACTTTTTGTTTTAAAGGAAGTTTCTCCTGCTTAGTCAAGACGATTTTAAGTGCCTTTTATTGAACAATGCCATTTATCGTGCAAGTAGAAAGTAGTTTTTAACCCTAAATTAAGCATGATAGAATTTTGAATGTTTTAACAGCCACGTGCATTGTTAATTGCACTCAGCTTAAAGGGCTCTTTAGAAAAATACAACATAATAAAATGATCGTATCATTTTGAACATTTTTATTTTCAACGAATAATAAGGAATTGCATGTACACTGCTCAAAACAATTAGGGGAGCAAGCAAAAAAGTGAAGAAAACCGTGCAAGACAGCCACGGATTGGCGTACAATGCATAGTACGCGTGTATCAATGCACAATACAGAAAAAAAGACCTAAAACTTTGGAATTAATCTTGAATTCTTTGAAAATGTGGAAAAAACATAAAAAGGTGATTTTGTGCAACATTTTGGTTACATGTAAAAAATGAAAAAAAGGTACTGTTTAGACATGTTGCATGTGTTTTAATAAGGCGTGTGGTCTCCTTGAACAGCTAAGACTGCTGCACACCTGTTTGGTATGGATGCGATAAGCTTACGGGTATGAATTTGGGGAGTACTGTTCCACTCCTCAAGAAGTGCAATCTCCAAGTCTCGGACAGTAACAGGTGACCTTTGTCACTCAGCAATGCATTGTCCGACCATGTCCTAAGCATGATTGATTAGATTCAGGTCAGTAGAGCACGCTGGCCATTCCATACGCTGGATTTTTTCAGTTTCAAGCATGTTCTCCATCAGACGAGCTCTCAGCGGTCGAGCAATATCGTTTTGAAAAACAAAGGAATATCCAATAGCTCCAGCGTGAGGGATGACATGAGGTCTCAGTATCTCGCCTGCATACCTTTGGCCCGTCAAAGTGCTATTCCAAATGATATGCAGGCCCGTACGTCCGCCTATGCTAATTCCAGCCCATACCACTCAACCAGCTCGTCTGTTTTGTGACCTTTCAAGAACGAACGCGGGATTATTTCGAGTGCCCCTGTCCCTCCATACCAGAACAAGTCCGTTGTCACTCTCCAGACTGAATTGCAACCCCTCTGTAAACAGCACTTGGCTCCAACCATGTTGCTCCCAATTTCGATGTTCAGCAGTCCGTCTTCTTCGGGCCACACAGTCACGTGGGGTCAACAAAATTTAGACCATTGGCCTACGTGCATAGAGCCCTCCCTCATGAAGCCCATTACGTACTGTTTGGCTGGACACCCTTCGTAATATTGCCAAGAGCAACTGCCTTTGCAGATGCGTAGCATTCTCTATTCTGTTTCGACGGGCTGTTAACCGTATATACCGGTCATCAGTTGCTGTAGTGGCGCATGGCCGACCTTGCCCTGATCGATGTCAAACATTTCCTGTTTCTTGGAATCGTTTCCACAGCCTTGCAACACTTCTGACGACTCCAACATCATCCGCGACCAGGCGCGGATCCAGACGGGGGGTCATGGGGGTCATGACCCCCCCCTTAACCGACAAAATATAGCAAAAAATTGCATTTTTGGGGCTTATATTACGAAAAAATTGTCACCCCCCATTTTTGCCTAAAAATTGTACTTTGACCCCCCCCCCTTTCCGAAAATGACCCCCTCCTTAGCCAGAAGCTGGATCCGCCCTTGTCCGCGACACAACGTTGTGTTTACCCGGATTCCAGCCTGCCTATAACATGCCATGGCATGGTTTCCAGTAAATCACGTTGTTAAGACATTCTCAAGTAACCTTGTCTCCAGAAAAAAATGTAAAAAAACTACTGCGCTATCGAATTTAACAGTTACGGCAATAAAACGGACGCTTCTGCAACATCCCGATTTCCGCACTTATCTTCTTTTTCTGGTTTTTGGCCTCATTAACTTTAATTTGTTCATAAAATTATCTTATTCCGTTTCCTGGTAGGCTTTGAATTAAGAACGATTCATTTTATGTTACTTATTGGTATACATATTTGCGTAATTTTGTTAAAACCATGTGCTCCCCTAATTTTTTGAGCAGTGTACATGGTGGATGCCGCCGATGCCTGTCAGAGTCGCAAGTCTAACAGATTTGAAGAAAAGTTGAGCTTTGGATTGAGAAAAAATGGAATGCTTTTTTTTTCTTTTAATGAGGCTGCGTTAGGCGCTTCGGTGTTTTGCAGACCTAGTGCGATCCCCGTTACGGCATCCAGTCTTTCATGTGTCACTACTATCACGGTTACCAAAGGCTGGGACAATTTTGACGTCCAGTTTTCACCAGATGAAGGAGCCTCTGCTCTCTTAGATGCGAAACTGCACTAGGGATAAAATTTTGCCGACTGTATTCAAAGTCAAACTAATCACCAATGCTGACGATTTTTTGCATCTCGAAAATCCACCGACTGACCACCTCTGGACAGAACCCGGGACCACGGCGCAGAAGGCAACGCCTTATCACCACGGCACTCAGACAACAAAAAAAAAAGTCGAATGTGGAATAGTTGTTTAAATCAAGAAAATATGAAAGTTTTTTTTTTTTTTTCTTAATTTTTCTTAAAAACTTAAATGTTCTGCGGGAATGCGCACTTTGAGGTTATCTCAGGATGAATTCCGTTTTGCAATCGCGAGAGTACTCCGCGAATTCCTGTGAATTTCTTTAATACCACGTGAGAGGTTTTCGTATCCCTCGTGGTGCGATAAATCGTTGTCGATCTGACCTGTTTTCCCAGGTTTCAATTAAACAATATCTAAGTCCTCTTTCCTATGTTCAAATATGAAAAATATAAACGCTGAAAATAATATTGCTGTCGAGCAATTCGGATTCAGGGGGTGGTCAAAGGATCAGCTGACCCCCTTGTGATAAGAAACAAATTTTATCAGTTGCACAGTCATTATCAATCTTGCTTTCAATGAAGCAACAATTTTATGCATGCATTATGAGTGAAAAATGTTAAATTTTATTTGTTGGAAGAACTTTATAGACAATTTATAAATTCCATTTTTTTTTTGTTTTCCTGACAGTAAATTTTTATCAAAATAAATACGTAATTAATTTAATAGAAGAGTATAAAAATATTACTTGTTTTACAATGTGGTATGATATTTTGAAGAAAGTTTTAATTTTGCATGCTTCATTTTCCTTCCGCTTAACTGATATTTTATAAGCTATAACACTGGCAACTGAAACTTAACCCACCCCCCTCCCCCCCTTACAAAAATTTCTGGATCTTCCCCTGCTGTCGAGAGATCTTGTTGACACTTGTATGATACAAATGAGGCGACCTCCAGTTTGGCATGTGAGGCACAGGTTTAATAACACAGTGAAACTTCGATTTTACGTTTCGCATGTGATTGGGTAAAAAAACGTAAAACACGGGAAATACGAACAAAGCGACCTGCTGAAAAAATATGCAAATTGCGGTTCAAACGTAGATTCGAGGGACGTAAAATCGGGGTTTCACTATGTCAAAATTATCATTATTTTTGAAGTTTTATTAATCACACGCATTATCCA
>JAXGGA010018473.1:0-22018 GCA_038373865.1 Uloborus plumipes
CAAAACTAGGGATCCCTTAGGAAGATGATTCCCCAGTCTCTGTGCCGTAATTAGGTGCCCTGACTATTTTTGCTGACAGACTTAAGTAACCTGTTAAGAAGAAAGTTTACTTAGGGAGGGTGATGTATGTGTAAGAGGCGTCACCCCTCGGGGAAGGAGATAATCGTTACCCTTTTCAAAGAATGCCTCAAACCCACTGTGTTGTAATCCTTCAAATGGCGATGGCTCTCTTGGCAAACAGAGAGGTTTTGTTCTTTCTACGCCCACCCCTTTGAGGGGTGGCATACCTGGACAGCAGCGTGGGGTCGCAGGTGAAGGGCGCTTTGTTCCCAACTCAACTTGACCACATTCTAAAGTGTCCGGGGAATGTTCTATGGAATGCGGCGTGTTTCTCTGTAACCGAGGAAAATTGCTTCTTCGTCGACGGGGTATTAACACACTCTAAAAAATGAATGTTGTTTTTACATTATAATGCAGCTAATTTTATAGTAACGAACTAAAATTTTCTAATGTTACAGTTATATACTGTAAAATCGCTAACTTTACAGTACTAAACTGTAAAATTGCTGATTTTACAGTAATAAACTGTAAAATTGCTGATTTTACAGTCATAAACTGTAAAATTGCTGATTTTACAGTAATAAACTGTAAAATTGCTGATTTTACAGTAATAAACTGTAAAATTGCTGATTTTACAGTCATAAACTGTAAAATTGCTGATTTTACAGTAATACATGTAAACTGTAAAATTGCTGATTTTACAGTCATAAACTGTAAAATTGCTGATTTTACAGTCATAAACTGTAAAATTGCTGATTTTACAATAATAAACTGTAAAATTGCTGATTTTACAGTCATAAACTGTAAAATTGCTGATTTTACAGTAACAAACTGTAAAATTGCTGATTTTGCAGTAATAAACTGTAAAATTGCTGATTTTACAGTTTATTACCGTGCATTTTACAGCTTTAAATTTTAACCTCTGCTGCCAGTATTATACTGTTGTTTTTACAGTATAATACAATACAGCTAAATTTTAAGGCAATAAACTGTAAAATTTCATGCTTTGCAGTAAGAAACTGTAAAAATCCTAGTTATACAGTTTATTACTGTTCATTTTAGAGTTTCAAATTGGAACCTCGGTTTCCAGAATTATACTGTAAAAACAACAAGTCATTTTTGGCAGTGCAGTAAAATATCGTTGATACGTCGTTCAAGGTAAAGCAGGCCCCTCTTTCCCGATAGGCACTTGCCCAGGGCCCCGTAAGCGATAGGGGCCCCATGTTCCAGATATAAACTTATTATCTCAACATCAAAAGAAAGTGGCGTACTTGGAGAAATGCATTTAAATTGACACATTTAATGTGACTGTAAAGGAATAAAAAGAAATCTGGAACTATAATCGATGGAAAGGGGTTCAAATATTCACTTGCCTCTCCCCTCTCCCCCTTTCTCCCTCCCCTGGCTTTAGAAGAAAAAACATAGAAAAAAAATTTTTTTTTAGTGATTTAATTTATGTTAAAAAAAATCTTTTCCCTAATTTTTTTGTCAGAAAATATTTATAGTAATATTTTAGTACATTTTTTTTTTGAAAATTTTTGCTTCTTTTTTTCAATAATTTTCTTTTTTTTTTTTTTGACCATTTTTCCAAGTTAAAAAAAAAAATTATGCTAAATTTTTTTTCAGTATTTTTTTTAAAGTTCAGGTGCACACTGCGTATTATACTATCGGCGCCCATGTTTGAATACATGCTTAGTTTATTCTAACAAAATCCTTTTTTCTATTTAACAAAACAACTCTGTCAAGTTCATAGAGGCCCCATGATCCTAATATGCACAGGGCCTCCAATAGGTTAAAGACGGCTCTGAGGTAAGGCCGCTATAGCTAAGTATGTAAGGGTAGGGGGGTGACAAAGTATTTGTAAGGGGTTCTAGTCAAAGAGATTGGTTTGAAACAACGCATAATCGAAAAGTTACTTTTAATTTGGCAAGTTCATCTATAACTAACACATTTTTAAAGAAAATCAATAAGCATTTCGTGACATTCAAAGCAAAATATACTTAATACGATAAAAAACGTTCTTATCGACTGCATTATTGTATTTTTTTAGCTGACTTTAATTGTGTAATTAAATTTCCTAACTGCATTTTGAATTATTTTTAGCCTATTTTCCAGTTAAAATTAAAGAAAGACGAAAAAAGTATTAAGAGTGGCTTAATGCATCTAAAAAATATCGCTAAGTCAAAAAAAAAAAAAAGTCAAAAGGAAGTAAAAAATAAAATAAATATCGAAAAATTAAAAGTTAGAAAGTAGGGTTTTGAGATGTGGAAAAATGTGTGAATGTCGGTGTGTCGGTCTGTCTGTCCCCAAATTCCGTTCATCCCAGAAAACTTTAAAAAAGAAAAATACATTTTCTTGTCAGTAGTTTCTATTTCAGTCAGTAACTCAACGTGCATGAAAGTTAATTGTTGTTCATTCCGTCTTAAAAATGAATTTGTGCGGACAGAAAAAAAAATAATAATTTGAATTTTGACACCTTGAACCCACATTATGTTTTTCGTAATCACGAATTGTGATAAGTCCCTACTCATTGGGTTCTTTGTTTCTACGAATGACTCCTATAGTAATTCGTGTTTGTGGTAGACATAATTTCAATTCAAGACGTCCTGATTCTAATTAATGCCAGAGAATGGATGTTAGATGATGTTTTTTTTTTCAAAAGAAGATATGTGTGTGTGTGTGGAGGGGGGGGGGGTGTTGGCTGGTGAATAAGAAGAGTTTGTATTACAAACATAGAAAATTAAAATCAATGGAACATCCATTGTGGTTAAGTGCAAGCAATAAGAAATCGTGGTTGCTTAAAAAACTAGCCAAAGGATGAAAATTATCAGAGCAAAACAAATCAACACATTTAGCTCTCTCTTTTTGCCAGTAGTAAAGCTGGGATAAAACTTCCTCCCAAACAGCATTGGTACCAGACCAGACAATTCGACGCCATCCCCCAAATAAATAAAGCCCACTCCCCAGAAGTAAACCCTAACCCCCCCCCCCCACCCCACGCGACCTGCAAATTTCAATGAAACTGGATCAGTCTGCGCTATGACTCCATCCTGCAGTCATGTTATTGCACAATTTTCCAGGGTTGGGATAGGGTTATAAATTCACCGCATTTTACCCGGAAAACATAAAAAAATACATGCAACATTGCATGATTATATCACGTTTTTAACTTCCATATGTGTGCAATTGACGGTCTCTGATCGCCGGTTTGATGTGCTTGCCCCCTCCCCCAAACACTAGTGGAAACCAATGCGGATACAGAGGGGGAGTCATGGGGGTCATGACTCCCCCCCTTAAGCGACTAATATAGCATAAAACTACAATTTTTGGGTTTAATATTACGAAAAAGTAGCTAAACACCCCCATTTTTGCTCAAAAATTGCCCTTTGACCCCCCCCCCCTTTTCCGAAAATGACCCCCTCCTGAACGACTATCTGGATAAGCCCTTGGTGAAAACCCTGAATCAGGGAGGGATACAAAATAGGCTAGGTGAGGGCGATAATCACCCCTCCCTTGAGGTACTCACCACAGGTAAAGTTTCAAGATTGAAGTTTCAAAACAGGCATTTTTTGATACTGCCAAGAGAAATTTCCATTATAGCACTCTCTCATGGACGGATACAAGAGAAGGGCGATGGGGCGATCGTCTCTCCCTAAAGGGACTCACCTCTGGTAAATTTTCAACACTGAAGTTCAAAAAAGGCATTTTTAGACTATTTTTGATGCCAGCAGAAGGGAGGTTTAGGGCTCTACTCAGGATACGTTTCGCAATTAAAGTCCAAAACACATATGAGATCGAGGTTTGCAAACCAAGACGTATATACGGGCGGATCCAATAAGAGCTCACAAGCAGTCAACGATCTCCTCTAATTCGCTAAGTAGGCTGTGACGTTTTATCTAGCTCGTTTTTCATAGGCTAACGTCACGCTGACGTCACGATGTTTTTGTCAAGAACCGTTGCAGTGTAGTACAGTAAAGTATACGTAGTAAAATCCATCGCCATCCTCTTGAAACACTTCTAGATCCGTTCTTGCCCTCCCCTAAACTGCAAAAAAAAAAAAAATGTTGTTTTTACAGTATAATACTGGCAGCCGAGGTTTCAGTTTAAACTGTAAAAGCGCAGTAATAAACTGTAAAACTAGTAATTTTACAGTTTATTACTGTAAAACTGGCAATTCTACAGCTTATGACTGTAAAATTAGCAATTTTACAGTTTATTACTGTAAAATAATTAAATTGTAGTTAAAAAACTAAAATATACGCTTTTAGAGTCAATCAAACTAAAAAGAAAAATTGAATATCCGCTAAGTTTACATGCACTTATAATACATCAATATGCAATATAGTTTAGCCTTTAGTATTAACAATAATGTATTAAATATATTACTTTTATATTTGCAAAGAACGTGAAATATACCTTTTAATCAGAGTTACATATAAACAACTGAAACACTTATAATGCATTAACATGCAATATAGTTCAGCCTTTTAGTATTAATGAATAGTAATAAATAAAGATTACTTTATATTTCTTGAATTTAATCTTTGTGTGTCAGAGATTACATTCATGCATACACACAAACAAACAAACCCACATGTGAAGCTAATAAAAGCGTATTGAGAACAAAAATTAGCTGCATCATACTGCAAAAAAAAAAAAAAAACATTTATTTTTTGCAGTGTATGTGAAACAAATGAAAAACTCTTTTCTGAAAATTAAGAAAAAAAAAGTAGCCCTAAATCGGCATAACTTTTCTTATTGGCGTTGAACGTTTCGCCAACTGCGGCAACCCTAAAACGAAAACGACTTCGAAGCTCGGATGTGGCAGACGATTCGACGCCTCTAGGAGCACGTGCGGTGCTGAAGGATGTCACATGTTTCCAGAGCGACGGGAAAAGTTTATCATGCAGTGAACAAAAATGACCATTTGTTTTTTCCTCCCTCAAAACGAGACACAAATCAACATGCATCTGCATTTTATGTTGAGGGGTGGGGGTGGGGGTGTTTTTCCTTTTGTTCTTATTTCTTTCATAGTTTATGACAGAAAAACTCAAAAACGAACACAGAAAGAGTTTGATAAAAAATTTTGATGAACGAATTTGGTTGAGTGCTAATTTTAATTTTTCCTTTATACAGGGTGTTCACTCCTATCGTGGCCCAATAGCTAATTTCTAAACCGTTAGAGATTCGCATATAGCAAGTCAGTATCCAGAAAAAAATTTCGGGAGGGGCCCAGATTCACATTGTTCAAACTGGGTTGGTTGTGTTGTGTGTGTTATGAGTCTAATTTTCTAGCTGACCCTCCCCCCCCCTACGATGTTTGATGTGTGTGTGTATGTGTTTTTCATTTTTTTATTATTATTATTTTCTTGAACTGACCTTTATAGGGGGTAAGAGTATCAAGAGAGATATGCAATGAGAACTTTTTTAAGTGTGGTAGAATATTCGTAATTTTAGGGGGCCCGGGGGTTTCTCCCCCGGGCAAATTTTTGAAAAAAAGTTTTAAAAACCTGCATTTTGAGGCCTTATATGGGGCAATTGGGACTTAAAAAACATGTTGGAAAAGTAGGCAAGCAACAATCTCATAAATTTTCTGCATTCTTTTGCAAATTAAGATTAATTAAAGCATAAAAAAATGTTTATTTTAACACATGATTAACATTAAGTGACAGAGAGGAAGGACGAGGGAGGAGAAAAGATTAACACATTATCACTTGCTTACATCGGTTTCCACTTTTTTTACATGGTAGTTTTTGATCAGTTCTCCAACTCACCGACAGACACAGCGCTTAGTAACATAAAATAACCAATTGCATAAAACACATAAAATTCTTTAAAAGAAATAATGTAGATATTTAAAATATAATTAATGAGAGAGTAACATTCTGGCCATTTAGTTAATTCATAGTTAATTATTTGATAAGAAATAGGATTGAAGCACTTATAAAGAAGTTTCAAAAAGGTATTTAATGATTTTCAAAGACTCTAGAACAGTTAAAATTCTTTACAGCATTTCATTTGCACTTTCCAGTCTCTGACGTTTTAATAGTTGATTGGACAGTCTTACGAAATTGTTAAACCTTTGAAAGACACATCTTTTAAAGATTAAAAATAGACGTTGAAAAATACTTACAACGACAATTTCTTTTTCAATCACTAGTACTGCAGAAAACGAAAAAGAATACAGGTTAGGGTAATATTTTTTCTCGTGCTTAACATATTGATAAAGGAATCAAGTAATTTCTAAAATACTGAATTAGATATTTAATGAATAGTTAGAAATGAAGCATGTGTCACAAAAAACTATTTTTGAAAATATGCTACAAAAAATGCTGGAATATGATTTTTGCATTACGCAGAATATTTTTTTAATCAAGGAGCTGAGTTTCGCGCGACTTGAAGCCCAACTCCAACCCCCCATTTGTGTTAGAAACTTTAAAATTCAAGGTTTACAGCTACATTTAACAAAGTTTTCAAGGTTTTTAAGCATTTGTAAATGGAATTTTTTTAAAGTAACTTTTATCCAAGATTGGTGAGCATCCAACAAAGCAGAGGGTCTGTGAACGTATCCGTTTTTGTGTGGTCTTGTTGATTGAAGACATGTTTAGCTATTAAAATCCCTCGAGGGTTACAAATGCTTACAAATGGGAACCAATAACAAAGTACCCTCTTAATTGAATCAGGGCGGTAAGGAGTAATCTCAGCCTAGTCGGAAACTAGGGGCCCGGCGATTAGGGGGTGAAAATCTGAGTGGTGTAAGTTTTGTGGGGGAGGGTAGGCGCCGATCAAACTGACAAGTAGCTTGCCTTGAGCCTGAAATGATTTGGGAAAGAGAGCTGGAAGTGCTAATGAGAGTCTTGTTTTCAAGAATGTTTTGCAGCTAATGAGAATTTGAATTGTCTTTTTTTTTTTTTTTTGCACTTCAAATTTTTACTCGTTTAATAGTTAAAAGGAAAAAAAAATGTTTTTTTTGCCATTTGAAATTTAAAAAAAAAGTAAACTTTTTTTTTATGGTTTACATTATAAAACATTTCGGGTTTCGGGGGGGGCCCGGGCCCGTCGGGCCCCCCCTCTGGATACGGCCTTGGCATATAGTTCATTTAGGAAAAAATCTCTTAATTTCGAAAGGAATTTTGGGTCTATTCAATGTTTTTCAAAAAATCAAATTTTGAAAGAGTTACGAAATTTAAATTTTTATACAGCCCCCCAGTTCTATCAATCATATTTAGTGAAACATTCTTGACACTAACGTTTAAAATCACTGTTCTACGACAAAAATTGACCGAGTTATGACGTTTTGAAAAAAAAACAAGATTTTGAAGGATTTCGCATACGGTCCCTTAAGCGATCTCTCGATGACGTCATGAAATAATGCAAAATCTTGATTTTTCAAAACGTCATAACTCGGTCAATTTTTGTGGTAGAACAGTGATTTTTTTTTAGTTTTAAATGTTACAGTGTCAAGAATGTTTTACTAAATATGAATGATAGGACTGGGGGCTGTATAAAAATTTAAACTTCGTAACTCTTTCAAAATTTGATTTTTTGATAAACATTGAATAGACCCAAAATTCCTTTCATTTTTTCGAGATTTTTTCCAAAATGAACTATATGCTTATCTTTAACGGTTTAGAAATTAGCTATTGGGCCACGAAAGGAGTGGACACCCTGTACATACCGAGGCCATGAGCTTCAACATACATGAGGACTGCGTACTATGCGCCTTGCCTCCTGACAGATTTGCGACACAGAGAGGGTTAAATAACACCCATGGACAAGGCGGGACTCGAACCCGCTACCTCCTGCTTACGAGGAGAATACTCTACCTCTAGGCCACCGAGGCGCCAATTTTAAACAAAAATGACATTTTTTGGCCTTACTTTTAAAATCAACATTTCTTTGACGACTGCGATTTGCAAGATGCATTTTTCTTAAGCCACAAATTAGTCAAGCGAAAATATCCGTTCTATGATTAAATTCGACTCATGCAAACATGAAATATATTAAATAAAGATGCATGATCTAATTTATTTGCGTGCAAATCATTTAATAGCTGCACATCGTGCCTTCGGCGATGCAATCAGTGCATCTTTCTGTCAATTAAAAAATCGGGACATTTTAGTATCTTTAAAAACAAGTATCTATACTTTCGAAAGCATGTTTGAAAAACCTGCTGTACCTTCAAAATTTAGAATAAATAAAGGAGAAATGCATATGATCTTTTCTTTTTTAATTTCAAGTTCTTTTTCTCATGATCAAGAAATTTGTGCAGCATGAATAGCTTTGATACTTTTTATAAGTTTTTCCTCAAATTTGAAAAAGTTCAGTAGCCAAGAAAGAGTGGACCGCGTTTGACCCCAGATCAGAAGGTTGCGTGTTCAAATCACGTCCGGGTCAGCGCTCTTGCTCATTTTCTCCCTCCTAATCGAAAATTTCATTGGCATAGGATTCGATACTTTTTATTTGCTTTTTCTAAAATTTGGAAAGTTCAGTACTCGGAAGGAGCAGCGCCAGACGTGGCCCGGTGGCGCAACGGTAGCGCGTCTGACTCCAGATCAGAAGGTTGCGTGTTCAAATCACGTCCGGGTCAGCGCTCTTGCTCATTTTCTCCCTATTAATCAAGAAATTTCATTGGCATAGGATTCGATACTTTTTATTTGCTTTTTCTGAAATTTGCAAAGTTCAGTACTCGGAAGGAGCAACGCCAGACGTGGCCCGGTGGCGCAACCGTAGCGCGTCTGACTCCAGATCAGAAGGTTGCGTGTTCAAATCACGTCCGGGTCAGCGCTCTTGCTCATTTTCTCCCTATTAATCAAGAAATTTCATTGGCATAGGATTCGATACTTTTTATTTGCTTTTTCTGAAATTTGCAAAGTTCAGTACTCGGAAGGAGCAGCGCCAGACGTGGCCCGGTGGCGCAACCGTAGCGCGTCTGACTCCAGATCAGAAGGTTGCGTGTTCAAATCACGTCCGGGTCAGCGCTCTTGCTCATTTTCTCCCTATTAATCAAGAAATTTCATTGGCATAGGATTCGATACTTTTTATTTGCTTTTTCTAAAATTTGGAAAGTTCAGTACTCGGAAGGAGCAGCGCCAGACGTGGCCCGGTGGCGCAACGGTAGCGCGTCTGACTCCAGATCAGAAGGTTGCGTGTTCAAATCACGTCCGGGTCAGCGCTCTTGCTCCTTTTCTCCCTATTAATCAAGAAATTTCATTGGCATAGGATTCGATACTTTTTATTTGCTTTTTCTAAAATTTGGAAAGTTCAGTACTCGGAAGGAGCAGCGCCAGACGTGGCCCGGTGGCGCAACGGTAGCGCGTCTGACTCCAGATCAGAAGGTTGCGTGTTCAAATCACGTCCGGGTCAGCGCTCTTGCTCATTTTCTCCCTATTAATCAAGAAATTTCATTGGCATAGGATTCGATACTTTTTATTTGCTTTTTCTAAAATTTGGAAAGTTCAGTACTCGGAAGGAGCAGCGCCAGACGTGGCCCGGTGGCGCAACGGTAGCGCGTCTGACTCCAGATCAGAATGTTGCGTGTTCAAATCACGTCCGGGTCAGCGCGCTTGCTCATTTTCTCCCTATTAATCAAGAAATTTCATTGGCATAGGATTCGATACTTTTTATTTGCTTTTTCTAAAATTTGGAAAGTTCAGTACTCGGAAGGAGCAGCGCCAGACGTGGCCCGGTGGCGCAACGGTAGCGCGTCTGACTCCAGATCAGAAGGTTGCGTGTTCAAATCACGTCCGGGTCAGCGCTCTTGCTCATTTTCTCCCTCCTAATCGAAAATTTCATTGGCATAGGATTCGATACTTTTTATTTGCTTTTTCTAAAATTTGGAAAGTTCAGTACTCGGAAAGAGCAACGCCAGACGTGGCCCGGTGGCGCAACGGTAGCGCGTCTGACTCCAGATCAGAAGGTTGCGTGTTCAAATCACGTCCGGGTCAGCGCTCTTGCTCATTTTCTCCCTATTAATCAAGAAATTTCATTGGCATAGGATTCGATACTTTTTATTTGCTTTTTCTAAAATTTGGAAAGTTCAGTACTCGGAAAGAGCAACGCCAGACGTGGCCCGGTGGCGCAACGGTAGCGCGTCTGACTCCAGATCAGAAGGTTGCGTGTTCAAATCACGTCCGGGTCAGCGCTCTTGCTCATTTTCTCCCTATTAATCAAGAAATTTCATTGGCATAGGATTCGATACTTTTTATTTGCTTTTTCTAAAATTTGGAAAGTTCAGTACTCGGAAGGAGCAGCGCCAGACGTGGCCCGGTGGCGCAACGGTAGCGCGTCTGACTCCAGATCAGAAGGTTGCGTGTTCAAATCACGTCCGGGTCAGCGCTCTTGCTCATTTTCTCCCTATTAATCAAGAAATTTCATTGGCATAGGATTCGATACTGTTTATTTGCTTTTTCTAAAATTTGGAAAGTTCAGTACTCGGAAGGAGCAGCGCCAGACGTGGCCCGGTGGCGCAACGGTAGCGCGTCTGACTCCAGATCAGAAGGTTGCGTGTTCAAATCACGTCCGGGTCAGCGCTCTTGCTCATTTTCTCCCTATTAATCAAGAAATTTCATTGGCATAGGATTCGATACTTTTTATTTGCTTTTTCTAAAATTTGGAAAGTTCAGTACTCGGAAGGAGCAGCGCCAGACGTGGCCCGGTGGCGCAACGGTAGCGCGTCTGACTCCAGATCAGAAGGTTGCGTGTTCAAATCACGTCCGGGTCAGCGCTCTTGCTCATTTTCTCCCTATTAATCAAGAAATTTCATTGGCATAGGATTCGATACTTTTTATTTGCTTTTTCTAAAATTTGGAAAGTTCAGTACTCGGAAGGAGCAGCGCCAGACGTGGCCCGGTGGCGCAACGGTAGCGCGTCTGACTCCAGATCAGAAGGTTGCGTGTTCAAATCACGTCCGGGTCAGCGCTCTTGCTCATTTTCTCCCTATTAATCAAGAAATTTCATTGGCATAGGATTCGATACTTTTTATTTGCTTTTTCTAAAATTTGGAAAGTTCAGTACTCGGAAGGAGCAGCGCCAGACGTGGCCCGGTGGCGCAACGGTAGCGCGTCTGACTCCAGATCAGAAGGTTGCGTGTTCAAATCACGTCCGGGTCAGCGCTCTTGCTCATTTTCTCCCTATTAATCAAGAAATTTCATTGGCATAGGATTCGATACTTTTTATTTGCTTTTTCTAAAATTTGGAAAGTTCAGTACTCGGAAGGAGCAGCGCCAGACGTGGCCCGGTGGCGCAACGGTAGCGCGTCTGACTCCAGATCAGAAGGTTGCGTGTTCAAATCACGTCCGGGTCAGCGCTCTTGCTCATTTTCTCCCTATTAATCAAGAAATTTCATTGGCATAGGATTCGATACTTTTTATTTGCTTTTTCTAAAATTTGGAAAGTTCAGTACTCGGAAGGAGCAGCGCCAGACGTGGCCCGGTGGCGCAACGGTAGCGCGTCTGACTCCAGATCAGAAGGTTGCGTGTTCAAATCACGTCCGGGTCAGCGCTCTTGCTCATTTTCTCCCTATTAATCAAGAAATTTCATTGGCATAGGATTCGATACTTTTTATTTGCTTTTTCTAAAATTTGGAAAGTTCAGTACTCGGAAGGAGCAGCGCCAGACGTGGCCCGGTGGCGCAACGGTAGCGCGTCTGACTCCAGATCAGAAGGTTGCGTGTTCAAATCACGTCCGGGTCAGCGCTCTTGCTCATTTTCTCCCTATTAATCAAGAAATTTCATTGGCATAGGATTCGATACTTTTTATTTGCTTTTTCTAAAATTTGGAAAGTTCAGTACTCGGAAGGAGCAGCGCCAGACGTGGCCCGGTGGCGCAACGGTAGCGCGTCTGACTCCAGATCAGAAGGTTGCGTGTTCAAATCACGTCCGGGTCAGCGCTCTTGCTCATTTTCTCCCTATTAATCAAGAAATTTCATTGGCATAGGATTCGATACTTTTTATTTGCTTTTTCTAAAATTTGGAAAGTTCAGTACTCGGAAGGAGCAGCGCCAGACGTGGCCCGGTGGCGCAACGGTAGCGCGTCTGACTCCAGATCAGAAGGTTGCGTGTTCAAATCACGTCCGGGTCAGCGCTCTTGCTCATTTTCTCCCTATTAATCAAGAAATTTCATTGGCATAGGATTCGATACTGTTTATTTGCTTTTTCTAAAATTTGGAAAGTTCAGTACTCGGAAGGAGCAGCGCCAGACGTGGCCCGGTGGCGCAACGGTAGCGCGTCTGACTCCAGATCAGAAGGTTGCGTGTTCAAATCACGTCCGGGTCAGCGCTCTTGCTCATTTTCTCCCTATTAATCAAGAAATTTCATTGGCATAGGATTCGATACTTTTTATTTGCTTTTTCTAAAATTTGGAAAGTTCAGTACTCGGAAGGAGCAGCGCCAGACGTGGCCCGGTGGCGCAACGGTAGCGCGTCTGACTCCAGATCAGAAGGTTGCGTGTTCAAATCACGTCCGGGTCAGCGCTCTTGCTCATTTTCTCCCTATTAATCAAGAAATTTCATTGGCATAGGATTCGATACTTTTTATTTGCTTTTTCTAAAATTTGGAAAGTTCAGTACTCGGAAGGAGCAGCGCCAGACGTGGCCCGGTGGCGCAACGGTAGCGCGTCTGACTCCAGATCAGAAGGTTGCGTGTTCAAATCACGTCCGGGTCAGCGCTCTTGCTCATTTTCTCCCTATTAATCAAGAAATTTCATTGGCATAGGATTCGATACTTTTTATTTGCTTTTTCTAAAATTTGGAAAGTTCAGTACTCGGAAGGAGCAGCGCCAGACGTGGCCCGGTGGCGCAACGGTAGCGCGTCTGACTCCAGATCAGAAGGTTGCGTGTTCAAATCACGTCCGGGTCAGCGCTCTTGCTCATTTTCTCCCTATTAATCAAGAAATTTCATTGGCATAGGATTCGATACTTTTTATTTGCTTTTTCTAAAATTTGGAAAGTTCAGTACTCGGAAGGAGCAGCGCCAGACGTGGCCCGGTGGCGCAACGGTAGCGCGTCTGACTCCAGATCAGAAGGTTGCGTGTTCAAATCACGTCCGGGTCAGCGCTCTTGCTCATTTTCTCCCTACTAATCAAGAAATTTCATTGGCATAGGATTCGATACTTTTTATTTGCTTTTTCTAAAATTTGGAAAGTTCAGTACTCGGAAGGAGCAGCGCCAGACGTGGCCCGGTGGCGCAACGGTAGCGCGTCTGACTCCAGATCAGAAGGTTGCGTGTTCAAATCACGTCCGGGTCAGCGCTCTTGCTCATTTTCTCCCTATTAATCAAGAAATTTCATTGGCATAGGATTCGATACTTTTTATTTGCTTTTTCTAAAATTTGGAAAGTTCAGTACTCGGAAGGAGCAGCGCCAGACGTGGCCCGGTGGCGCAACGGTAGCGCGTCTGACTCCAGATCAGAAGGTTGCGTGTTCAAATCACGTCCGGGTCAGCGCTCTTGCTCATTTTCTCCCTATTAATCAAGAAATTTCATTGGCATAGGATTCGATACTTTTTATTTGCTTTTTCTAAAATTTGGAAAGTTCAGTACTCGGAAGGAGCAGCGCCAGACGTGGCCGGTGGCGCAACGGTAGCGCGTCTGACTCCAGATCAGAAGGTTGCGTGTTCAAATCACGTCCGGGTCAGCGCTCTTGCTCATTTTCTCCCTACTAATCAAGAAATTTCATTGGCATAGGATTCGATACTTTCTTATCTGCTTACTCTAAAATTTGCGCAAGTTCGCAGTATCTCGGAAGGAGCAGCCGCCTTAGACGTGGCCGGGGGCGCAAAACGGTAGGCGTACGGACTCCAGAGCTGAAGGGTGCGGGTGATATCCTGCACGTCCGGCGTACTGCCGTAGCGGGAATCGAGAGAGTGGCCGACTCATCCCGATTAGTAAGCAGCCGAGAGAGATGCCCAGCAAGAGCGCACTGCACCTGGAACGTGCATTATGCAACACGCAACCTTTCTGATACTGGTAGTCAGCAACGCGCTACCGAATTGCGACCACCGCGGCCACCGTCTTGGCCGCTGCTCACTTCACGAGTATCTGAACTTTCCAAAATTTTAGAAAAAGCAAATAAAAGAAACGTATCGAATCCAACAAATATGCCCAATATGAACATGTTACTTGGAGTAATTTTACGGAGGGCGAAAATGAGCAAGCGGCGCTGACCCGGACGTGATCCCTATTTGAACACGCAACCTGTCCTGGTCTTAGGATGTCAGCATCAGACGCGCCAATACCGTTGCGCCACCCGGGGCCACGTCTATGGCGCCTTGCTCCTTCGAGTATTCTGAACTTTCCAAATTATTAGGAAGAAAACGCAAATAAAAAGTATCCGAATCTCACCTATTGCCATATGAAATATTTCTTGCAGTAATCAGGCGGAGAAAATGAGCAATAGCCAAGAGCGCTGACCCGGACCGTCGATTTGAAACACGCAAACTTCTGTCTTGAATACTGGAGTCAGACGCGCTAGCCGTACCGTTGCGCCAACCAGAGGCCACGTACTAGGCGACAAATGCCTCACTTCGAGTAACTGAACTTCTATCCAAATTTTAGAAAACAGCAAAATACAAAAGTATCGTACTCCTATGCCCAATGAAATTTCTTGATTAATAGGAGGATAAATATGAAGCAACGAGCCGCTAGCACCCCGGACGTGATTTCAACACGGCAAACCCATTACACTGATCTCGGAGTCATGACGCGCGATACCAGTTGCCCCGCCACCGCGGCACCACGTCACTAGGCAGCCTGCACTCTGTCCGCTAGGACATGACGAACCGGCAAACATTTCAAAGGGCTAGAAAAAAGCAAATAGAAAACGTATCTGAATCCTCTCGGAACTCAAAATTATGCCACAATGAAACTTCCACTTGCATTCAAATGCGGACGGAGAAATATGAAGCAAGAGCGATCTCGACCCGGACGTGATATATGAACACGCAACCTTTCTGATCTGGAGTGTCAGAACCGCGCTGGGGATCCGTTAGCGCCCACCGACGGCCACAGTACTGGCGGCTACTCGCTACCTTCCGGACCAGTTAACTGCACTTTCCAAATTTTCTGAATAAGCCAGCAACATAAAAAAGTATCGATATTCCCTATAGCCCATGAAATTTCTTGATGAATCAGGCCGCATGAACATGATGCACAGAGCGCTGACCCTGGACACGTGATATGAACGGCGACTAACCTTCTGTATTCTGGACGCGTCAGACGAGCGCGTACCGTATCAGCCCACCTGGGCCTAACGTCTGGCCGCAAAACATGGCTCCTTTCCGAGATCACCTGAACTTTCCCAAATTTTAGGAAAAAGCAATATAAAAAAGTTATCGGAATCCCTATCTTCGCTCAAAATCATATGTCCAATGAAGATTTCTTGAATTAATATGGCCGCAGGAAAATTGAGCCAATAGAGCCGACCTGACCCGGACGTGATTTGAACACGCACACCTTCTGATCTGGAGTCAGACGCGCTGGCATTACCGTTAGCGTCCAACCGACGGCCACGTACTGGCCGCTGCTCGCTTCCCAGAGTTTACCTGAACTTTCCAAATTTTAGATAAAAAAAAAAGCGAATAAAAAGCTAATCGCAACTACCCATAATGCACACTTAGAAATTTCACTTGATTACTAGGGAAGAAATTACATGAGCCCAACGAGCTGCTAAGCACCCGGACGTGATCTTTTGAACACGCAACCTTTCTGATCTCGATGTCAGGACGCGCCATACCGTTGATTGCGCACCACGCAGGCCCCACGTCTAGGCGTCTGCCCAATGACTCCAGAGTACGGATCTTTCACAAATTTTAGAAAAGAGCAGAATAAAAAGTCTTCGAATCCCTAGGCCCAATGACAATACACTCCGTGAATTAATAAAGGTTGACGCAGGGAAAATGAGGCAACGAGCCGCTGACCACGGACGTGATTTGAACAACTGCCAACCTTCTGAATGATCTCGGAGGTCAGGACGCCGCCCTACCGTATAGCGCCACCGGGCCACGTACCTGAATGCCGCTTGCCTCCATTACGAGTACATCCGAACTTATTCACAAACTATAGAAAAAGCAAATAAAAAGTAATCGAAATCCTATTGCCAATTGAAATCTGCTTATGATTAATACGGAGGCGAGGGGGGAAAAATGAGCCCAAGAGCCCGCTGGACCCGAGCTAGACTGTGATTTCTTGAACACGCAACCTTCATGACTCTGGTAGTCAGACGCGACACTACCGTTGCTAGCCAAACCGGGCCGTACCCCCCCCACCGTCCTGGCCCGAGTGTCTGCCGCCGCTAGCCTACCTTTGAGTAGTACATAGAACTTTTTCCAAATTTTAGAAATAAGCCAATACTAACAAGTATCGAATCCTCTTGCCAATGCAAAAATCCTGTTAATTAATCAGCGGGAAAAAAAACAAGAAAATGAGGCATTAAGCGGAGCGCTGACCGGACCGTGATCTTGAACACGCAAACCTTCTTGATCTGCGATGTCAGACAGCGCACTAACACGTTGCGCCACGCCGCGCGCTCACGTCACCCCGGCGACGGCGGGCGCTTGCCATACCATTCGAGCACCGCAGTACTGAAACTGTTCCAAATTTTATGAAAAAGCAAATAAAACAGTTATCGCAATCCGTATGCCAATGCAATTTCTTGCAATGTAACATAGGCGAGAAAATTGAGCCCAAAGAGAGCTGCTTCTGACCCGGACGTGTGATCGATTGAAACACGCAACCTTCATAGATCTGGAGATCAGACGCGCTTACCGTTGCGCCACCTGGGCCAACGTCTAGGCGGCTGCTCCCATTCCCGAGTACTGAATCTTCTACCAAATTTAAGAAAAAAGCAAATATAACTACGTATCGAATCCCTTTATGCCAAATGAAATATTTCCTTGATTAATAGGCAGAAGGAAACATGAGCCAAGACCCCCCAAAGACGCGCTTGAGCACCCGCGACGTGATTTGAACACGCAACCTTCTGATCTGGATGTCAGACGCGCTACCGATTGCGCCACCGCGGCCACTCGCTTTCTGGCCGATGCTCACTTCCGCAGTACTGAACTTTCCAAATTTTAGAAAAAGCGAATAAAAAAGTATCGAATCACTATGCCAATGAAATTTCTTGATTAATTAGGGAGAAAATGAGCAAGAGCGCTGACCAGCGACGTGATTTGAACACGCAACCTTCTGATCTGGATGTCAGACGCCGCTACGTTGCGCCACCGCGGCACACGTCTGGCGCTGCTCTTTCCGAGTACTGAACCCTTTCCAAATTTTTAGAAAAAAGCAAATAAAAAGTATCGCAATCCTATGCCAATGACAATTTCTTGATATATTAGCGGAGGAAAATGGAGCCAAGAGCGCTCGACCCGGACGCTGGATATTGAACACGCAACCTTCTGATACTGAGAGTCAGACGCGCCTACCGTCTGCACGCCACCGGCGCCACGTTCTGGCGCTGCTCCCGCTTCCGAGCGTACTGAACTCTTTCCAAATTTTAGAAAAAGCAAATAAACATAAAAAAAGCATATTCGAATCCCATATGCCATGAAATTTCATGATTAAATAGGGAGAAAATGAGCACAAGGCAGCGCTCTGCGCCCGGACGTGAATTTGAACACGCAACCTAAATACTGATTGGCATGGTAATGTCAGTCAAGACGCGCTACCGCCCCATTTGCGACCACCGGGCCACGTACTGCCCTGCTGCTCCTTTCCGAGCTTACTGCAAACTGTTCCCAAATTTTCAGAAAAAAAGCAATAAAAAAGCTAATCGAAATTCCTCTATGCCAATGAAATTTCCTTTGATGAAATAAGGGAGAGGAAAATGAGCCCAAGAGCGCGTCTGTCACCCGGGGAACGTGATTTGAACAAAAAACGACAACCTCTACTGATCTATGGAGTCAGGGACGCGCTACCAAGTTCGCGCCACCGGGCCCACGTCTGGCGCGATGCACCCTTCCGAGTAAGTCCTCTGAACCATTCCAAATTTCTAGAAAAAGCCAATAAAAAGTATCGAAATCCCTTATGCCTAATGAACATTTCTTGTATTATAAAATATGGGAGCGAAATTGGAGCCCGAGAACGAGCGCTGACCCGGACGTCGATATTGAACACGCCTAACCTCTACTGCATCTCTGGGAACGTCCCGACACGCCGCTACCGTTGCGCCACCGGGCCACGTCTGGCGCTGCTCTCTTCCGCAGTACGCTTGAACTAATATTCCAAATTTTAAGAAAAAGATCCAAATAAAAACGTATCGAATTCCTAGGCCAATCGAAATTTCTGTGATTAATAGGGCACGAAAATGAGACCAAATGAGCGCCTGACACCCGGCACGTGATACCTTGACTACACGCTAACCTTCTGCAATCGGGAGTCAGCACGCCCGCCTTACCGTTGCCCCGCCCACCAGCAGGCCACGTTACTGGCCCGCTTGCTCCATCGAGTTACTACGGAACTGTTCCCATAATTTTAGGAAAAAGCAAATAAAACAGTCATCGCCAATCCTTATAGCCAATGACAACTTTCTTGTATTAAATAGAGGCAGGATAAATTGAGCTAAGAGCTCGCTGACCCCTATGGACTGTGATCATTTGAACACAGCACAACCTTCCTGCATCTGGAGTACGGTCAGCACGCGCTAACCGTTGCGCCACTCGGGCCCACGTACTATGGCCGCTCCTCTCTTCCGCAGTGTTATCCTGCAACTATATCCAAATTTTAGAAGAAAAAGCAATATAAAAAGTCCTATCAGAATCCTATGCCAATCGAAATTTCTTGATTAATAAGGCTAGAGAAAATGGAGCACGAGAGCGCTGTACCCCGGACGTGATTTAGAACCGCAACCTTCTGATGGAGTCCGCCCGCGCTCCCGTTGCGCCACCGGGCCCCCGGTTTCTGGCGTGCTCCTTCCGGTCCTGTCCCCTCCCCCCCCCTTAGAAAAGCGAAGTAAACAGTATCGAAATCCTATGCCAATGAACTTTCTTGATTAATAGGCCCGCACATGCGCCAAAGAGCGCTGACCCGGACGTGATTTGAACACGCAAACCCTTTGATCAGGTGTCAGACGCGCTGCCCTCTGCGCCACCGGGGGCCATCCGTCTGGCGCGGGTGCTCCTATCCGAGTACCTCGAACTTTCCCTAAAATTATAGGATAAAAGCCAAATATAAAAACGTATCGAATCCTAAAGCACCAATTGAAATTTACTTGAGTCAACTAGGGTACGACAATATGAAGCCAAAGAGCGCGCTGAACCCTGGACGTGATTTGAACAACGACCAACCTTCTGGTCTCTGGACGGTCAGACGCCGCTAACCGTTGCCCGGCCACCGAGGCCACGTACTAGTATTTACCTGGCCGCTGTGAGCTGCCATATCCGAGTACCTGAACTCTTCCAAAATTTTAGAAAAAAAGCAAATAAAAAGGTATCGAATCCATCATGCCAATGAAATTTCTTTTGATTAATAAGGGACGACAAATGACTGCCAATAGAGGCGCTGACCCGGACGTGCATTTGAACACGCAACCTTTCTGGTCATGGAGGTCAGACGCGCTAACCGTTGCGCCACCCGTGCGCCACGTCTGGCGCTGCCCTCCATTCCGTAGTACTGGAAGCTTTACCAAATTTTAGAAAAATCAAGCAATTAAAAAGGTAGTCGAATCCTATGCCAATGGAACAATTTACTTAGATTAATAGGAGAGAAAATGAGCCAATGAGCGTCTGATGCACCGCACACGACGTGCATAATTGAACACGCCAACCTTCTGGTCTAGGAGTCAGACGCGCTACCGTATTGCGCCACCGCCCGCGCCACTGTCCTGCGCGCACATGCTCCTTCTCTTCTGAGTACTGAACTTTTTCCAAATTTTAGAAATAAAGCCAATAATAAAACGTATCAGAATCCTCACCCTTTTATAAGCCCAATAAAGAAAATTTCTTGATTAATAGGGAGAAACATGAGCAAGAGCGCTGCACCCGGACGTGCCTTTTGAAACACGCAACCTTGCTGAATCTGGATGTCGCGGGAACGCACACGACTACCGTTGCCGCCACCGAATGGCCACACTCGATGACGAATTCATGTACGTCTGCGACTGCTCCTTCCGAGAACTACTGAACTTTCCAAATTTTTAGAAGACAAGCAAATAAAGAGTATCGAAAACCATCATGCCAGTGAAATTTCTTGACTTAATCGAGGGGAGAAACCAAGGAGCCAAAGATGCGCTGGACCCGGACGTGCATTTGCAACACACGCAACCTTCTGAATTCTGGCGTCAAGACGCCGCAATCACCGTTGACGCCCACCGGGCCACTGTCTCTGGCGTCTGCCCTACCCTCCCGAGTACTGAACTTTCCAACATTTTTAGAAACCAAGCAAATATTAAAAGTAACTCGAATCCGTATATGCCAATGAAATTCATCTGAATTTCATAGGGAGAAGAAATGAGCAAGTAGCGATCAGACCCAGCGTACTGTGATTTTGAACACCGCAACCCTCTGGTCCATGGAGGTCCAGACGCTGCTACCGTTTGCCGCACCTTTACCGGAGACCACGTCCTGCGCCGATCCCGCTGCCTCTCTTCCGACGTAACTGAACTTTCCAAATTTTAGAAAAAGCAAATCAAAAAGTCTCGAATCCTATGCCAATGAAATTTTCTTGATTATATAGGGAGAAAATGAGCAAGAGCGCTGACCCCGACCTGATATTGAAAACGACGCACACCTTCTGATCCTGTTGATCAACTCACGCTGCTACACGTTGATTTTGTTTTAATATATATTTCTTTTTTACGCCTACCGCGGGCCACGTCTGGGCGCTAGGCTACCTGTCGCAGCTACTGAACTATCTTCAATTTTCAGAAAAAGCAAATAAAAAGTATCAGACTCCTATGCCCAATGCAAAAATTTCTTTCGGATTAATAGAGGACGAAACATGTAGCAAGAGCCGCTGACCGCGGACTGCTGATATTTCTTTTGAAACACCGCCAACCCTTCACTGATCAGGACGTCAGACGCGCGCTAACCGTTGCGCCACCGCCCCGCGCACGTCTGCGTTAATGTAGGACGTCTGCTCCTCCACCGCCCACAGTTTCGCAATACTGAACTATCTCAAATTTTTAGAAAAAAGCACAATAAAAAAGTATCGTAAATCCTATAGCCAATGAAATTACTTGGAATATAATAGGTGAGAAGGAAATGAAGCCATAGCAAAGCGTCTGACCGACTTCGTGTTACTGATTGAACACCGCAACCTTTCTGCATTCTAGGACGCTCAGACGTCGCGCTAACCCCCCTTGCCGCACACCGGGCCACGATCCTGCGCCGCTGCCTCCTTCCGAGTACTGAACATTACCAAATTTGAGAGAAAGGCAAATAAAAAGTATTCTGAATCCTTATGCCCAATGTGTTTTTTTAAACATTACTCTGATTTAACTAGGGAGAAGAAACAATGAGCAAGTACGCGCACTGACCCGGACTGATTTGCAACACGCAACTCTTCTGATCTAGGAACGTCAAGACGCCGCCTAACCGTTGCGCCCACCGCGGACCACGTCATGGCGACTGCCTCCTTCCCGAGTAACAGCAACTTTCACAAATTATAGAAAACAGCCAAATAAAAAGTATCTGAATCTCTATGCCAGTGCAGATTTTCTTTGATTAATAGGTGAGTAAAATGAGCTAAGAGCTCAGCTTGACACCGGACCGTGTATTTGACACACGCAACCTTCTGATCTAGAGAGTCAGACGCGCTACCGTTGCGCCACCGCGAGTCCACGTTACTAAGGGCGCTGCTGCTCTCCCGAAGCATAACTCGAAACTTTCCAAATGTCTTTAGAAAAAGCAAATACAACAAAGTATCGAATCCTTATGCCAATGCAATTTCTTGATCCTATATAAGGAGAAAATGCAGCAAAGTAGCTCGCAGACCCGCGACGTGATTTGAAACACGCAACAACC
>JAXGGA010018474.1:0-22018 GCA_038373865.1 Uloborus plumipes
ATACATACTGCGGATCCTTGTTAAACGTGTAATTCCTCTGTTTTCGCAATCGTTTGTCCTAGTTGTTTACTTTCAATTGCAAAAAAGGCCAAATGAGGTAAAAATTCAAGATTTAAAAAATTGGAACTTGAGTAGAAAATAAGCTAGAAAAATACGAAATCTAACTTTTTATGCGGAACCTATATGTCCCTCGACTTATCTTTAGTGGAATATTCTCAAGTAAAACAAAAGCAATTTAAAATTCAGTAAAAGTTTAAGACCAAAACTATATATATATATATATATATTTAAATCTTCAACAAAACAGCTTAAAACTAAGCACCATAAGAAGTAAAGCAGTTTTATTGTTCTTGGGTTTCAGACAATCTCTTCACTCAAATATTTTTTTTTTTGGAGTGGAATTGTTTTACTCGAATGAGATTATGCACGTCAGCTTTCTCAGAGAGTGTTTGAATTAAGCTCCACATTTCCTCCATCAAGTTGTGTGTCTTTACATAACGAACATACATACATACATACACAAATGCAAACGTACATGCACACAAATAAATTCCTTTTTATATCAAAAAAATATACATAAACATTAAGTAAAGAATCAAATAATCATCCGAATTTTTAACACCCAATGTATTAAAACGAATTCATTTGTAATGTCTTTTTCTTTTTTTTTTTCAGCATAAACATATATAATATTCAATGTTTAAATATTTCTACCAGCACCTTTTACTTTTCAATATCACAAGAGCTATGTGTATTATTGAGCTATTAGACATTCTTTTTTTAGTAATCGCTTCGTACATCTGAATTATTTTTTTGTTATTACTATTAATGAGTGTTCTTTCTGAGTAGTTCTACTGTCAAAAAAAAAAAAAAAAACCTGAAACGGTAGACGAAAATCAAACAATACTACAATTTTTAGAAGTATTGAGTAATGAAAATAAGCATAGACATGCGGATTTTTTAAAAATGGTTACAAAACCCGCCTACAATCGTGATTGCAAAACTCTAATTTAAAACAAACTAATTGATTTTATTTTCTTGCGCGATTACTGCTTTTCTATAACACAATGCAGTACTCCAATAAAGCAATTTTTTAGCACTTAAATCTTGAAAAAATCCCTACTTTTCGCTAAAATAGTCTCTACGCAGAAATCCCAACATAATTAACAGTAGCAATTGGAGTACGCCCTAATAATATTAAGCTGGGAAACAGAATGCTTAAGTGACAAGAAAAATCCCTTTTAGCGACAATGCTTATTAAATTATTCCCTTTTTTCTGCTTGTTATATCTAGCTCCAAGTATTTTCTTCGTCAGACGAAGACGAAGCAACAGAGCATAAAACTGTAATGAACTTGTAGGTATTTATACCCAGACTGACTTGTTTACTATCTAAGGAACTTATTTTTCTTAAGGCACTTCAGATCTTATTTCTAAGAAATCTCAACTAAGGGCAACAGAAGGTTACTGTTTGATATCATAATATGAATTGTTCTGCTAGATTTTACTAGCATGAACACCTCATTTCTAAAAATTGATAAAGGCGTACTGACTGCCGGTTTTAATTTCTATAACGAAACAAAAACAATAATAGGCTCTCCTAGTATAACAAATGAAAGCAAACAGTTGTCTAAAATCTATTTTTCTATATATCCGCTTTAAAACTGCTTGATTTAATCCTGGATAGTATGAAAATTTTAAAGCCGTGTACTAGTCATTAAAACAGTCTCGCTTACCAGTCGTCTGTCCTCCCACAAGTAGTCATTAAAGATAATTTGCTATAAAGTTTCTCAAATATTGTCAGCTGCACTTACATTTTAAAAGCATCCCTTCGGCTGCTTAAAATCCGTCATTACTAATGGTGGCTGGGCGACGTTAAATAAGAGTCGTGTTCACAAAGTGCACCAAGTAAAACGATACCTCCGGTCGTACTGGTCCAGGAGTTTGCTCGACATTTTTTCTGAAACAAAAGAACAAAGCGTTCTGCAGGGCCCAATCCCGGTTAAACCACGAGTTGGGGTTGGTACGGGGGATCCTAAGTGTGCATCACATCACACTCTAGGGTCCCCCCGTACCAACCACAACTCGTAGTTTAACCGAGATAGGGCCCTGAAGAGCGCTCTGTTCTTTTTGAACCGGAACCAAGGGTCGAGCAAACCCTTGGCCTAGCACCCCCAGAGGTATCCTTTCACTTGGAGGACTTTGTGACCACGACATTTTTAATGTCCCCCAGCAACCATTAATAAAGACGGTGGATCTTTGATCGACAGGGATCGAACCCGGGTCCCTCCTGTCACGAATCCGACGCCTTACCGATTGGGATACCACGGCCCTATAGCGTGCAAGGGAAGTGAAGGCTTCTTAAAATAATATTCTATACCTTTAGCTTAAATTTATGAGTGTATACTGCCGCGCTAAGCTCAAAAGTGGTATCTGCAGTCAAACTCAAACTGAGTTATCACTCTTTAAAGCTTTTACGGCACCATGTGTTTGATTCAGATGATACTTTTCAGAATTTTTTAAAAAATATTTCCCGTTCTCAAATGACCATATAGTTTTGTATTTTAATAAAATACGTCACAAAGAGCCACCTGGTGGCAATAACTCAATTTCGTTAAAAAATGCAGATACGACTTTTGTGCTTAGCACGGCAGTATATGTATTTTCCCTCGTGAAGTCTATTCTCTGTTGATAAACGACAGAAGTATGTCATTAGTTAAAAAAATAGTCTTCTAGACAGTGGGCGACAGTGTTATTGTATCTGCTGGCGTGCAACTAAAAAGTATAATGGCTAAGATGTAATTTTTTTACCATTGATAAGAAACCATTAAGAGTAAGCCAGATTTGTTATAGCACACATTTCAATACATAAAAAAGTGTGTAAATAATAAATATACTAACTAATAAATTAATAATTCAACATACACATGCTTTGAAGTAAACGGCCTCTTTCTTGAATGGAAATTAGTTTTAAATTTGCTGAGTCAAGCTGCCATTACTTTTCTTGTAACTTATGTTTGGAATCGCAAAAATTCAAAATATGTAATTTCTTTTCGTAAAAAAAGTCTCTTACAATAAAAGTTTTTTCACGTGCTAAACTACATATTAACAAAAGTAAAAAGAAGCCATTATCGTTTTTTCTTAAAGAAAGCAAAGCACTAATAGTCATCAGTAGTTAGCGGTATGCATTTTATAGAACATATGAAATGATGCTAATTTGTTCCTTTTCTTGAAGCTTTGAAAGTTTCAAATTATTGTCCGAAAACGTCAAGGGAAAACAAGGTTCGTGACAGCTGAAATCCAAGCTGAAAATAACTCTGTCACGTTTCTCCATTTCATTACAAAAATGTATTCTTTCCCATGACAATGGAAAAGATGAAGACATATGTTCAAAAATTGAAACGACAGAGGAAGTTTTGTATTTCAAACTTAATTCTCAGTTTTTTTTCTTTGGAAACTAAATGCAGTGTTTATTGACAGAAATTTACTGTACTGTTTTCCAACATCTCTCAAAATTAAAAAAAAAGTATGAACTTATAAAATTAAAATCTTTTTATAGAGAAAATGCGCATGACTATAATGTTTTGCCTCTTTATAAAAGCGAAATGTGCAATTAAATTATTTTCTTACTGTGAAACACTGTGAAAAAAATCAGAAAGCTTTTATGGTAAATGTTACTGTAAACTGTAGCGTTTACCGTACAGAAAATTTTTACAGTGAATTGTACCGATAAACAATTGCGATTGCAGCGCTAATTGATCACCACGTGACTTACTGTGAGAAGCTGATGACACCCTATTTCCGTTCTTCTGATGTGTCTCATCTGGTACCGTGGGTAGTAAAGCAGTGTGAAAAAATTGAGTCCCGGGTCCGATCCTTGTCTTTCGCGTGGCGCGCTTTTTCCCTCTCGTTTTCTCTTCATTAAAATTTTACAGTAAAAAAATATTTTACGACACAAGTTACTGGCAACATGGATGTCAGTAACTTTTACCGTAAAATTTCAGGAATATTTTTAGCTGTGTATGAACAAAAACTTTTATCATCTTAATACGAAATGTCATCACATTTTCCTTTGATTTTAATTCAATCTTATTTAGTAAAACTAGAACTATTATCAGTATCTTAAGAAGAGTCTTTTGGAAAAATATTTATACGTCATTAGGTAGTGATTACTTGTTTATTATGATGTGAACTGTTCATGGTATTATTAAATCTCGACACAGAATAAGAGGAGTTGTTAGTTTAAATTGTGTATCTGTGTGTTGTTTGTAACGTCTTAGGACCTAAACAGATAGACCGAATTTATTTTTCTTTGTTTGTTTTAATCAGGAGTTTTCATGCCCAGTGGTATCCAAACAACGAGCCTCGGTTCACATGAGGCTCATGAAGCTGCTTCATATCACACGGCATTGAGTCTAATGTTACAGATCAAAAACTGTGTTCTGGAAACTTCCAAAAGAGCAGATCCTCTTCATTCGATACAAGATTGATTGCTATGAAATTGGTGAAAATGCTCTGGAAATTTTTTTCCAAAATCACATATTAATGATAACAACAATGCTTAGGTTTGAATTTCATTTCATTTTCCGTGTTTTCCAATGTTATCTAGACAACAATAACTATATTGATATTTTACACACGTTTGTGTTTGCGAGATTTATTTTGGTTCATGCATGGTGTCGCCCTCGAGTAAGAAGAGCTTGGCTCCGCTGTTCTTAGTTATGATTCGCTTGAGCTGACGTATATTAAATTTTGAACTTTGTATTAATTCTTTTTAAAAGTAATACCTATAGCCTTTCGTTTCATTACGTTCGTTTATGCGTCTAAAAAATATTTTGAATATTACATTTTCGAAGAAGGAAAGTAGTTCAACAGTTCATTAAAACTAACTTTTAAATGCTTTGAAAATTAATGGGAAGTCTGTCCAACATTTTAATTAGCAAGGTGCAAAATTTCTCAGTTTGTCGAAAACAATAAATACTAAGATTGAATTAAAAATTAAAAAAAAAAAAAAAGACTCTAATTGCCGACCTCATATTAAAACGAACTGCACTGGTCAGAAAGCATTTCAAATTTAAATATACTTAATTGTTTCCAAAAGGACATGGTAAACACGGAAAAAGAAATATAATCCTTACATAAGAGTTTTACATAACATGGAAATGGAAGTTCCAAACATTCTGTCAGACGCATAATTTTTTTTCTTTCTTTTAGTACTATTGTTTTCATTTTCAAGTATGTTTTCACTTCAAAAATAGTGAAAACGTTTTAAAGCTTTTTAGCTAATAGCTTCGTTTATTAATGTCACCCGAAAACGCTACCTAGATAAGAACTCTCTCGATCAACTCACCTTTGAAACAAAGAAAAAAATTTCAAAATCAGTTCGTTTATCTAGGTGCTAAAGTGCAACAGACAGATACACAGGTTCACAGACACGTGAAACTTATAATCCCTTTCCTTGTTGCATCGGGCGTTTAAAAGAGAATCAAATCTGATAGACATAACTGAATGTACAGATTAGTAATAAATTTTCACAACAGTATAATGGATATGATGGGACAAATAAGGGATAAGAAAGTATCATGCTAATGAACTAAATAGTGTAAAAAAAATACAATAAATTTCTCGAGCAATTAGGGCGTTTCTTTCAGTAAAAAGTACAACGTTTAGTCATTGCTATAGATAGAATAAGCAAAAAAATAACATGGGGCCAGAAAATGATTTCTTTTTCCTAACAGTTTACTTTTGTAATTAATTTTTAAAATTTCCAACGTCTTAAACGAAGCGAAGCTTTGTATTACATCACAAGACTTTGTTGCAAAGACAGACCGACGCATCAGCTATTTTAAAACTCCGTTAACACCAGCTGAACAACAATGACAAATTCGACCCCCGGTTGAAGCGTTTTGTACACTTGTGACGTCAGCCAGTAAAAAAAAAAAACAGTGACATTGCGTCTTTTAAGGTTAGTATTTTAGAGAAAAAATGAGTCAAAACTGAGAGAAGAAAGTAATTCACCCCCGTGTTTTCCGTACTCTTTCGGAAAGGAAAAACAGTTTAAAAAAAAAAAAAAAAAAAGGAAATGTCGCCCATTTCTAACTGCGGAGAAAAAAAAGTTCTGAAATCTTGAGTTTGCGAAAGGGAATTTAAAATAATAACACAGTAAAATATCATCACATTAACTGAAAAACAGTTCAACTTTAAGGATTTTTTTCAACACCTAGCGGCAAAGTGGGTGATTGTTAGCTTAAGCAGTGGTACAGTAACGTACTTATTTATTTTATTTTAATTTCAATTAATTTATTAATTTTTAAGGTGTTCCCTCCAACTGGTATTGGGTCTTGCATTTTATCTCGAAGCCTCCAGAGTTTTCATTTAAAAAACTATCTGGAATTTTAAATCATCGAAGTAATATTTAATGCTTTATGAAAAAGCACTAACTGACGCTTGCCAAAAAATGTAATAAATGAAGAGAAATTCGTTTATTTGCTCATTTTTTAAACTATAATTTTTTTCACCACTTTAATAGTGAATTTTTTTCATCTGTGTTAAATATTAAATTCCTCCAAAGTCTCCATATATTATTTCTCTAAGCCGAATCCTATACCCGGTCGAAACTCGCTCATTTCTTTATCGAATTGCATGAAAATTTATGATTTTGAAGCTTATCCCGCGGGCTATTGACGAAAATTAGACCCACCCTCTAAAAAGTGTCGGTTCGTTTTTTATTCGAACTTCAATTTTTGGGCACAAAATTGACTCTATCTAGCGAAATAATTGTCGTATCGTCTCCATTTTGATTTCATTCGAAAGATTTAAAAAAATGCGTTCTTTAGAACGTTTCTCCGCTAGCGCTGCGTAACGAGAATCTCGAAAATCCACGTTTAAGGGACTTATAAGCGATTGAAGTTTGAAAAAGTTAAATTTTTTGCTCAACTGTTAAAATCGTTATCATCGTTGTTCAAATCAATTTTAAATGCGACATTTCAAGCCAAGGCTTAGCTCGGTAAACCTTAATTGTAACTTTTATTGTTTCAAAATACTATGGTAGTTTTGCGATAACGTTAGTATTTAGTTTAGTAGTAGCCTTGGGTGTAGTTGTAAAAGTGAACGTGTCTTTGATCTCTTTGAAAAGTTGTCAGAACGACGGCAGTTGATGGCGATGTTGTGCAAACGTACAAGATTTTACAATGCCAAGGAACAGGGTGCCAACAGGCAGAATAACAGGAAGGTGTCTACTACCTAGACAATATTAAACAATTCAACAATGCTTTGGCCTTCGCTTCAGTCAAAGTGGACTCAGTTAACATTCCTGGCAGAGGTCCATATTGTTTTAAACTACATGGTCAAGTGTACCATATGATCGGGAACTTGCAACCTCCGGCAGGGACTACACCAACTTACGCTGGACTTTTCTTTATAGATTTCGACACTGCGCTGCAACTGCGGGCAGATAATGAAGCCAATAAAAATTGTCGTATTAAATTTTAAGTTTAGAGTTTTTTTTTTGCGGAATTCCGCACGGGTCACCTAGTAATATTAAATTCGTGATGATCCTAATAAACGAAACACACACATAGAGCTCATGTTTATTCATTTATTACTAACAATCTCCATTACTTTAATTGCGACTTTTAATAAGCAAAGTCTCAAGAATTTACCATAGGAGGTGTAGTGAGGCTAAAAATTTGAGTTTAACGCTCAATTTTTAATATTATTATTTTTTTTAAGCTGCCTTCTTTGAATATTGATCTTTTTATTATCAAGGATTTTAGCCCAAAGGATGAAGGAAGTCTCAGGATGCTAATTAATTATTTTGAAGTAAATCGAGTATTGGTCAATTATTTGAATAATGTTTCCTGGAATTTTCAGCTTAATTAGTTAAAGGCTTTAAGTTAGGGTTTTTTATAAGATTTTTTGTATAAATAATGTAGAAATATATTAAATAGTAAAAAAAAGAGCATCATTAAAAAATATATTTTTGCGAGTTGATAGACATTTTTTGCAAACGTATCCTATTAACGCTAATGTGCATAAAAACAGCGTTTCCAATTAGCTACTATACATGAGCCCTACTTCATTAACATACAATTAGGTTTTTTAATGAATCAATCTTAAAGGAAACAATGTAAAGTCTAAATTTTCCATTTCCTTAATCAATGGGATATTTAAAATAATCCCCAGAAAGTAGATTCATTTCCCTAAATTTAGAAAGTAATGCAAAATAAATTAAAATATTTTGTTTATTTTTGAAATTTATATACTTGATTAAGTTACTTCAGTAATGAAAACATTCTCGCTCAATATAACTAATATAAATGTAATGGTATGGTATTACTAGCATTTTCAGCTACATCTTTGCGTTAACTTTAAACCCATTGGCGTTGAAGACCTGTAGTCATTTCTAGCGTAGGAAATGCTTTTATCTGCAAAGTGCAATGAAATTTCTATATCAGCGGATGTAATATTAAATTAAAGCATGTAACAGCTTAAATTAAGTTCTTAAAAAGTGTGAGTGAAAGTTTTTTTCTTTCTTTTTTAAGCCATTTTTAAAGTTGCCGTATTTTCTGTAGTCATTTTGAACATTTAGCACAAAGTAATAACAGATGAATATAGAAAGTTTACTGAAAACTCACTAAATGCACATTCACGAAAGATTGATCTTATTATTGGATAATACAACAGTCTACCACGTACTTGTTCAATGCTCACTCGCTTCCCATACGCCTTAATACTATACATTACACAGATAAATTGACTTTTTTTTTATTCAGGCAATACAACAAAACAAAGTTATTTTATTCTTAACTGTAAAACAGTCATCACTGAAAAAAAAAAAAAAAAACCTTGTATTTTGTTTCGTTATCACGGTTTTTCGATACTTAACAATCGATACTTTTTTGGCACTATACCAGTATCCATTCAATTCGAAATAACATCCATACCATTCATCAGAAAGTATATGATATAGAGCGTCTTTAAAGTAAACAATTTTCAAAATGTAACATTTTAATATTTCTTCACTAATTAATTTACTGTATCACTTGATAAAGTTCATTGATTCATTTTAAACCGTATTTGCACAATCCATTATGAATTCCGCTCCCAACCAGAAGCTACCACTTGACCTTTTTTCCAAATCTGTGAAATCGATTTAAGGTGATCCATCACGGCCCCAACATAAAATTACTGAATTAATAGATCACTGGAGTGACAATATGTCGATAATTCTTCCACCTCTAGCACGTTACGTCGTGAAAATAACATTAGGATGCGTTATTTTAAATAGAAACATTATGGAAGAAGATAGTAAGGCTTCGAAAAATAATGTTTTTTTTTTAGAAGGAACTAAATACATGAAATATATTTTATTGGCAGTGACATGTTTTTGTAAACATAAACTTTTTTAAATTTACAGTTTAGATACTATCCGTCCTTGAAAGCCGCGCATAACACTCGGGAACCATTCCACTTAAAAAAAAGGATGAAGTGTTGTGAGTGGGAGCTTTCGGAATTTTTCAATTTAAAACTTGCCTTTGCTATCCTTTTGAAACATTCAACTAAACTATGTATTTGAAATTAGCATCATTCTACGTTGCTTGACACGGCTCAAAATGCTTCTTATTATTCTTTCCCTCATTGTTATCATACCTATCACCCCTATTTTGGTAAGATCAGAGAATACTTGACGTATGCGCAAATACGCGGAAAGTTTTACCTAAAAAATCAGACATTGCTGAAAAAATTTGTTCCTTGGGTATACAGCAGGAAATTACCGCCGCCGCAGAAACATGCAATACATCGCCAATTCGGTCATTTAATCCACAGACTGCAGTTTCGTCCTTATTGACACTCATCCATCTGGAATAGGAAACAACCGAGCTGGATGCAGAAATACTCTTATAGAAGCAAAGAGAGCAAAAAACTGGTAGTCCAAAACTGCAGTCCTTGGATGGAATAACCGAGTTGGTGCTGTATTGCATTGTTTCTTGGGCAATCTGCTAAAACTGGGCACATCTTCAGGAAAAAATCGATCTGGAAAACGTAGTCTATCAGTTTAAAAGTTTGATGCTATTTGAAAAGACTTGATTGATAAGCTCAACTTTTGTCTATTTACCAATTATCTCACACGAGATTGAGACTCATCAGTCTGGAATAGGAAACAACCGAGCTGGATGCAGAAATACTCTTATAGAAGCAAAGAGAGCAAAAAACTGGTAGTCCAAAACTGCAGTCCTTGAATGGAATAACCGAGTTGGTGCTGTATTGCATTGTTTCTTGGGCAATCTGCTAAAACTGGGCACATCTTCAGGAAAAAATCGATCTGGAAAACGTAGTCTATCAGTTTAAAAGTTTGATGCTATTTGAAAAGACTTGATTGATAAGCTCAACTTTTGTCTATTTACCAATTATCTCACACGAGATTGAGACTCATCAGTCTGGAATAGGAAACAACCGAGCTGGATGCAGAAATACTCTTATAGAAGCAAAGAGAGCAAAAAACTGGCAGTCCAAAACTGCAGTCCTTGGATGGAATAACCGAGTTGGCGGTGTATTGCATTGTTTCTTGGGCAATCTACTAAAACTGGGCACATCTTCAGGAAAAAATCAATCTGGAAAACGGAGTCTATCAGTTTAAAAGTTTGATGCTATTTGAAAAGACTTGATTGATAAGCACAACTTTTGTCTATTTACCAATTATCTCGTACGAGATTGAGACTCATTAGTCTGGAATAGGAAGCAATGGAGCTGGAGGCAGAAATATTCTTATAGAAGCAAAGAAAGCAACAAAAAAAATGGTAGCTAACTGCAGTCTTTGGATGGAATAACCGAGTTGGCGGTGTATTGCATTTTGGGGGAGGGGCAATCTGCTAAAACTGGGCCCATCTTCAGGAAAAAATCAATCTGGAAAACGTAATCTATCAGTTTAAAAGTTTGATGCTATATGAAAAAACTTGATTGATTAGCACAACTTTTGTCTATTTACCAATTATCTCATACGAGCTTGAGACTTTTGTTGAAAAGACTTTTCTCTATTCAAAGGGTGTACAATGAAAAAGAAAAAACCCACATAACTGGTGAAAAATGTAAAAAAAGAAAAATTTACGAAGAAAGAAATTGCTTTAGAAATATCTTTCTTTGATCCTCTTCATTCAATGCTGATTTTTCTTGTCTCTATACAAGAAATTCAAGCCAGCATCTATTTGAAGAGAAAAATGTGTTCTCATTAGAACTAATCTGTTTCAGTCACTGAGTTTTTTTTTTTTAATAAAAGATAACAAAAAGAAATGCACAATACGTGAAAAAGGCTCATATGATTACATATGTTTTGCGGACTTTTGAATCGGGGAAAAACATTTGCTCTATAAACTTCCCACATCAATCCACTATGGAAAAGTCTAAAATTCTCATAAATGATTTTTCCAGAAATTTAATCTTATAAGATATTACAATCTGCCACAAAAGAAATGTCGTGCAGAAACAACTCAAGAAAATATCCTTTTTAGCAACAGTCTAATGATATAAAAATTATTACGTTTTGTGAGAAAGGCATTTTTACAAAAAGATAATGTATTCGGGAGAATCTATAATGTTTCAAAAAATAATTCATCAGAACTTCAATCTTGTAAGATATTACACTGCAGAAAAGCTGTTGTTTTTACAGTATAATACTGGTAGCAAAGGTTCCAGCTTGAATCTCTAAAAGCACAGTAATAAACTTTAAATCTAGCTATTTTAGTTTATTACTGCGAAACTAGCAATTTTACAGTTTATTACAGTAAAATTATCTATTTTACCATAAAATTAACTGTATAATACTGTAAAAATAACAGCATAATACTAGCAGCAGAGGTTCTAGTTTAAAACTGCAAAATGAGCTGTCATAAACTGTGAAACTAAAACTTTACAGTTAATTACTGTAAAATTAGCCGTATTATACTGTAAAAAACATCTATTTTTTCAGTGTACCGGCTGGGACAAAAGAAATTTCATGCTGAAACAACTCTGAAAATTATGATTTTTAATATCAGATCAATGTTCTAAAAGTTATTATCTGCGGAATACGTTTTATCCTGTAATATTACTTAACTCGCTTAAATATTCAAGGCCTTTTGGACACGCTCTTTGCATTAATTGTTGATAAGTTTCAAAAATATTTAATCGCTAAATAGAAACAGTATAAAGCATTTTAATCTTCTATTTGTCTCAAAATTTCTTTATTTAAAATGGGAGATACATTTTTGTTAAACATAAAATTGAAGTTTGAGTTCGTTTACTAAACATAGTGAGTTTTCTGTCTTAAAATATTAGCTTTCAGATACTTCAAAAGATTTCAATAATGCGGATTTGAGCTTTCATTAAATCGAATAAAAATATTAAAATCACTTTTGTACCATGTATTTAAATACTGAATTAGCTTTCAACGTTTTCGAGTTTAAAAGCATTAGTTTAAAGAATAGAATAAAGGAGAAGAGTAATTAAATTTATTTCTATTAAAATTTTGTAAAAATTTTATTTTGCTTTTCATCGTAAAAATAAATTGCAATTCAGAAACAATTCATGCGGGTTTCCAAGTCACAATCTTAAAATGGCATTTTGAGGTCACTGCTCCGAAAACTGTTTTGAAAAATGTTTTCTAATCTGGAAAGAAAATGTCTCGGAAGATTTCATTTTAAATTTATTTTGTTTATATGTTGAGTTATATATAAAGAGTTTTGAAGAAACAAAAAGTATTATGAACACATTTGTAGGTTTATCTTAGGTTCAAGTTAGTTTGATAAACATATCTTCATGTTTCATATAGCTTTTTTTTTCTAAATTATTCCATGACAAACAAGAAGTTCGTCTTAAATTAAACGAATTTAGTTTTCTACTTTCCATTAGAGGTGCGAAATCGGCATCGACGTTTCGGAAACATCGATATTTTTACCATCGATATTTTTTACAACATCGATGTTTTGAGTTCGATGTTTTTTTTTTTTTTAGATGTCGATGTTTTATTTATTAGCAAAAAAAGATTCGTTGAAATGTGCGATAGTTATATTTGCTCAAAAATTTATATCGTAAATCAGTAACTGCAGTGTTTATCTTATTGGGTAAAGTTTTCTATGATTGCGATCGATGTTCGTTAAGGCTACATTGGGCACAAAAAAAATGTTTCTCTTATTTTCAATTCTATATATCGAAAACTTTGTGTGCTTGTATATTTACTACATCAAAAAGCATTTCAAAAATTGGTGCAAAAACACTGAATACTTTTTTTGAAATTTAAAATTTAACACTTTTTTTAACAACATTTCAAACTGCTCCATGTGTCACAATTTTTTTCAAATTCCCTTTTCAAATGTCCACTTAATTTCCTATCATTAGGCATTATTGCATAAATTTATGCATTAATTGGAATGTTTCATGAGATAGTTTATAAAAGATGGCTGGAAATGAAAATTTATATGAACTTTTCAGCTGAAAACTTTGAATCTCACGAAACGAAACTTCTGCACTTTAAATGTTATATCTTAGTAGCTTATAATCATCTTACACCATTTTATTTACAGTGAACTCTCACTTATGCACCGGCCCAAAGGACCAACAGAAAAAGGCGTATAAGTGAGAGAGACGCATAAGTGAACAAGCCTATTTAAAGGTCTAAAACGCAACATTTGTTCAAATGAGAGTATGAATAAAAATGTTTCTGAAGAAAAAGGACACATTACTATGGTTTGGCAATTACTGTAACGTAACTACAATGATAAAGAGAAAACAAAAAATGTAGCATTTGTAAACACTAACTGTTCCCTTTAAAACAATCCAAACTACATAATAGTCCCTGTCCAAACTCCAGTTCATGCAGAAAAATGCCTTCCGTGAGCAATAAAGGCGAAATATTAAAGAGGAAAATGAAGAAACATGGTTATTTTTTAAAGAAAATAATTAAATTTTTTACATTTCATGAAAAATTCGGCGCATAAGTGAAATATTTCTCTTTTGAGCGACGCATAAACGAATGATATTATCATTATTTTAGTATGGAATGTCCCGGGACCATTGAAAATCATCGTATAAGTGAAAAAGGTGCATAAATGAGGCGGTGTATAAGTGAGAGTTCACTGTATTTATTTTTGTCTTTATGTCAGGATCATTGAGAATGTGTGTTTGTGTTTTTTTTCTGACTTTTTTATATAAAACGTTCAACAGTTTCATAAAATACTTTAGGGTCATTCCATGAAAATGTCAACCTCAGTCGAAGAAAAAAAATACCGAAGTAAAAAAAGTATCAAAAAATAAATAAATAAATACATAAAAAAATCATACAACGTAAGAAGTTTAAAAAATTGAAAAAGTATTGTAATTATCTCTGAGATTAGCACTAATAAATAGTTTGTAGTGTGTCTATACTGCTTATTATTCGATGGTTGCGTTAGTCACGTTATGTTAGTCACACTCCATCTTGAGTAAAAGTGACACTCAAGACTAAAAAAAATTAAGATTTAATAAATGTGTTTCATGTTATTAAAAGCCAACTTTACACATTTTTCAAATATATCATTCAATTTTTAACACTTGCTTAACTTTGAGAAATTTTTGCCTCTCAACATGAGCATTCATTTTCATGGTTGCAAAAATGTTACGTTAGTCACACTGCTATTTTGGTTGAAAAAATATCTAATGTCAGTAATTTTGTTTTTAATTCTTAGCAGAAATGATACATAGATACCATGTACATTGTTAATCCACCAGCATAACTAAAAAATATTTTTTATCCTTTAAATTACAAGTAAACATAGTTACAAAATCAGCTCTGAATGTTACGTTAGTCACCATGGAATGGCCCTTTACTACTTCTTAGCTCGTTTACATATTCAAAGTCTTTTAAATAAGCTCTATGCATTATTTGGTTCATGTAAGAAACTTCATTCATTAAATATTAATTCAAGACACACTAGACTTTAAAAAGTATAAATTTACTTGCAAAGCATTTAAATCTTTCATTGGTCTTAAAAAACTCACGACTCATTACATGGAATAAATTTGACTAAAAATAAAAATTAAACTGAAATATGTTTACTAAACATAGTGTTTCTGTCTTAATTTATTAGGTTTCTAATATTTCAAAAGACTTTAATAATGTGGATTTTCGACTTCCTTTAAACCCAATAAAAATATAGAAATCGCTTTTGCTCCAAGCTTTAAAATGCTTAGTTAGCTTTCCATTTTTCCGAGTTTAGAAGCATTAGATTAAAGAACGAAATAAAGGAATGCATCAATTCAATTTATTTATGTTAAAATTTTGTATAATCTTTATTTGTTTGTTTATTTATTCATGTTAACATAAATTGTTTTTCAGAAGCAGCTCAAATGTACCCTTTTTCAAAGTGATAATCTTCCAACGACATTTCGAAGTCATTGCTCCGACAACTTTTGTTTAAAAAATGTTTAAAATCGCAAAAAAAAAAAAAAAATAGGAACAATTCATATTAAATTTACTATATTTGCGAGTTGAGTTACATGAAAGGATTTTCTGAAAACAAATTTTATCATGAGTACATAATTGAAGGGCTTAGGAAATGAAGGGGGTTAAGCGACAAAACCGAAATTGCGAGTAATTAAAGTTCAAAGTTTTATTGCTGCAGTTGTTGCAGCTTTTTTGTTTTCTGGTTTTGTCATTAGTGTGCGTATGAAATCGGTATATTGACATCTAACTGTTAGATGTACCAAGTTTTATTTGCATACCCGTATCCATTGCTTACCATTGTACAGAGTTCATTTTTTAAAATGTAACTTAGCCCCTTCATTCTCCAAGCCCTTCAATTAAGAGTCATATTTTTTTTTAAAGTTGGACACTTTTGTTAAATGATGCCTTCAACTTCCCCAAAAAGTTGGAGGCTGTCTTTGTAGCATTAAAAAGAAAAAATAAAGTTTCTGTTTTTCATAAATCGAATTTGTTTGTCCCTGAGTAGAGGTTAAAGTTTAAGGTCGTGAATGTATAATACTAAATACATGATCGTTTCGCTCTAAAAGCAATTAGTGACCCATGCCATATTTTTGAAAGATGAATACTACTTAATACTAGATGCATGCTAGAATAAATAGGGCCATTCTCCGGTTACGCACGGGACATTTGCAGACTTTTGAAGTTCATAAAATCAGTGGAAAAGGTTGTGCATTCATGTTTTATTGCAGTTTTATTATAAATCAAGCTTGATTCTTGAAGTTTAAGTGCAAAATAAAATTATAATTATTGTTTAAATATGTAGAAAATGATTGATTATGCTGGTTACGCACGGGACTCGGAAAGAAAAGAAAATTCCACTTTTACTTATATAGCTCATGAACCCTGTGAATTTAGAACTTCTATCTAACCATTGTATTTTTTTCCTAACAGCTAAATAGTGCTTCTTCCCAAAAATGCTACACTTTAATCAAATAAATAAATTAGTAAATTTACAAAATTATTGCATTTGGGTTACGCACGGGACAAACCCAAGGTTACGCACGGGACACGTCTGAATGATATTCTATATCAGCTGGAATAATTTAAAAATATTTATAATAATTGTATTTCTAATGAAATAAAAGTTATTGTATTCATTAGCGTGAACCATTTTAAGTGAAGTTCAAGAAAAAAAGAAGGTATTTTGCATAATTAATGTTTTTTTAAATGTGACTAGTACACGATTCATAATATTTATTATTGACTTCATAATTATAAAATTTTTTTAGCAAGTGAGTGGCAATTGGGGGCAAAGTAAAATCAGAAGGGCAGTGATGTCCAAAAAATCAAATGCCCCAATTGTGCAGTCGGCCGAAGACTTTGCGAGCGTTGTAAAAAAAGGAATGACATCAACAAAAGTCATTCTGTGTTTAGATAAAGACATAAAGAGGGAGACAGTTTGGTCAAAAGTAAATGCAAGACCAGGCATTTCAAAGATGCATGGCATGAAGCATACACCTATTTCAGGCTTTGAGTTCTTTCTAAATGCTGCAACACCTGTAAATAATGTTCAGAGAAAGGCAGTTAGTAGCGTAAATATTGGCAAGTGAAATTACGTAGCTGAATTATAATTTTAGAAATACAGCAAATTCTCGATTATCCGCGGTCGGATTATGAGCGATTCGAATTATCCGCGAGCTTTTAACACTTTTATTTCCTTTTCCCTTTTATTTTCATGGTGAAAATTTACTTAACACAGAAAAATGCAAATTTGTCATTTATCGTTTTTAGCTTTTAAAGATATTTCTTTCATCCAATGTTCTCATTTTTAGTTTAATTTAAATGTATGAGTGGTATTTTTGACTTTTTAAAAAAGCTTTTACATACACTAGTGTCGTTCTTTACCTATTTTTTGGATTATCCGTCGCATTTGCTTATCCGCGGTTGCTGTGCCTCCTTACTCCGCGGAAAATCCGGAGTGGACTGTATTTGGGTTACGCACGGGACAGGAAAGCAAATGCTTATATTTCATTTAATATTTAACTTTCATTAAAAAGGGTTTTGGGCATAAATTTTGATAGGTGAATAAAAGTAAATCCAAAGCAGTTTCTGTTTTGCTCGAAAATTAAGCTTGGAAAACAAAAAAGACCATGTTTTTGGGTTACGCACGGGACATCCAATTATTGTTTTAAAAAATCCTTCTTTTTTTAAAAAAAATATGTTGATACTTATTTATTTTCCTTCGATCATTAAAATATACAATATGTAGATATATTTAACGGCGAAAGAAAATTGAGTGTTATAATTTATTTCAAATTAGACAATAACATTAAAATATGTTAATTTTAAGGAGAAAATTGAAAAAACGTAATGCTGAATTTCCAGAATTGATTTCAAAATAAAAATTCTGTTAAAACAAGTGTTTTATCTTATTTCCTAACGTTCAACTAACATATTTTAATATTACATACATAAAAAACACAAATACGTATTTTAAAAATTGAGGTTCAGAAGGTTTACAGTGGAGAATGGCCCAATAGCTTGGTGGCTTACTCTGGAGCAAAAGTATATTGAAAATGCTGTTTTCGTTACTTTTTTTGCCTTATTTGTGTCTGGCTATCTGTTAAAGCTGGAGTAACCCTCGGAAACATGTATGCGATGAATCACTCACCGTAGTATAGTCCTCAGAAAGACAGAAAATAACATGATTTACACTTGGCTTTAATAGTTAAACGGTCTCAAAATTGATGATTTTCAAAAAATGATCAAGTTTCACGATACTCCGTTAGCCATTTTAAAAAAAGTTTAAGTCACAGATGTAGTCCTAGTTCTTGTGATGTAGTTTAAGATCTAGGTTAGAAAACCTTTTATTGGCATTAATAAGCTTTTTATTAGGTGCCAATTTTACTTTTCGTAATGTTTTACGTTCGTTTCAGTTTGATTACTCATGAAATAAGTCTCCTGCAAACTTCTTTTCCTCAAATACTAAAACAAGATTTAAAATATTTTGAATATTTCGGGCATTTCTCTGTATTATGGCATTTCTTAATTACACGTCAGGAGTCAATGATAATCTACTCTTTTTTTGAGGTAAGGCATTTTATACATGGTTATAAGATAGTAATTAAAAAATATGTATAGCAAGAATTAATTAAACGCACGAGTCTTAGTTAAAAGCAGACTTTTTTTTGAAAAAAAAAAAAAAAAAAAAGAAATGAAGCAGTACTTTAAGAATTGAAATATCTTTAAATTCTGCTCATTAACCTTTTATTTCGTTCTCCAGTATTTCTCAAGAAAACCAGTATTTTTTATTGTTTTGAGTTAGTGAGCTCTAACAACCATTTAAAAGAACTGAAATTGTGTATTTATCATTTTTGTCATATTTATAACGAGAAGTAAGCATGAACTACAACCAAGTGAGCAATAATTGATCCATATATAAAGGGTGACATTTGATATACCTCACTAATTAGTTTTAATATTTGCAACAGATGTGGGAATATTTATGAAAAGCTAACACTTTTTATCGATAAACTTTAAAGAAATAAGGAGTACTAATTACATATGAATCTATGCATTATAAAATCTATGTATGTTTGGGATCTTTAAAATATCTAATTTGTAAGTAGTTTTAAAAATACGTATTTTATGAACTAAACATCATTTAAAAATTGAGTAAATGTAGTCATACCTAAGTTCTGAAGTTTTTTAGAGAAATACTCTCTAGATTTCTAAATAAGAAATATTATTATGAAAGTATAATGACCAGGAACTTCCCCGTGTCTCTTTATAGTTTATTTTGCTCACGAAAGTGCTAACATTCAGAGAGCGTGTAATTCTACGAACCGCGATAGTTCAGCTTTCCCCAAGGCCAAACAAGTCAAACCAAATTCATACATTACGTCTGAATGATTTTTGCTCCAACTGTTCGTGGAATATATGTGTGTGTAGAATAAATATTGCGGCTTAATGGTTAGCCAAACAAATATCTGTCAAGTAACTTATTTTCCCGATGTCAAAACATAAAGCTTGTGCTGTTTTTTTATGGCTGAACTGAAAGCGGAACCAGATGGAAATTGATTCCCTTTAGGATACGCAGAACGAACATTTTATGAAAACTTAAAGGTCTAAAAATACAGTGTTTGCTAAATTGGTTATTTATTTCAAGCCAGACAAAAAATTCTTTAGTATATTAATATTTGTTTAGCTGGTTTAAAGAAAACACGTCAGACGAGAATTGTTGGTAAAAAGTCAAACTAATAAATAATGCAGTTATAAGTTGAGATTTAAAGTAGAAAACAATTCGAACTATAAAAAAGATAAGTATTGTTACGATTGTTGCGATTAAGTATTGTTAATGTTTTATGTGTTTTCTAACTTTGATGTTTATTTCATCAATTTTCATTCAAAATTATCTCGGTTTTGAAACTTTACTTGTAAAGTATTCTATCATATAGCTTGCAGTTAACATAAGAAGTCTATAGTTGTTGCTGGTATATTATTGACATATCTCAATCACCTAAAGCCCAGAAAAAATGAATCTTCGACAAGAGAAGGAATGAATGAACGTGATATTTTGTTCAAAATTTCAGGCGGTTTGAATTTTGTACTTATTAATGAAAATGAATGTTTTAACTACCCAGAGAAATATACCAAAACTTCGGAAAAATGTGATTGGATAAAATTCACTGTAGGCAGCAGTTTGCTCTATTAATCGTATTTTGTATTTTGAAAACGATCTGTGGAAGGATGGGGAGATTACTTAAAAGGAAAAAGTAGCATTTAAGAAACAATACAAAGCAATGATATTTTAATGTACATGCAATATGTTCACTAACATATTTTATATTAATAAATTAGAGTTCATTTAATGCCACTTTGCATCGATTTTGTTTTAATTTCCTCTTGCCCTAAAAGTAATGGTCATCTCTCTGCAAGATTTGGGCACGATACTGGATTTTTTTTAGAGGAAAATTGTTTTTCACAAAAGTGAAACATATTTTTTTAACAATCATTGAAGTCCATATTTTGTTAATAAATTGGTTGGTTAAAAATGAAATCAATGTGTGATTTTATATGAAATGAAATTAAAAAATAAGGCACCCCCCCCCCCAATGCCATATATTTAGTTCAATTTTGAAGTTATTACGATTTGTGTTATTTATTTATTTATTTATTTATTTAAGTATTTAGAAAGAGGAACTTTATTTCCTTGTTATGTATTTATTTTATTCATTTTATATACATCATTACTGCAAGCAACTCCTAACACCACTTTTTTTTACATCAAGTCACTAAAGCTTTTCCTGTATTTTTAACGGAAAACAAATTCTTACTACATAACTCATTCTCAGCCAAATAAAGAAAAGTCATTTTCTAAAACCTCAGAGCTATCAAAAAGCGAAGAATAATTTGGTAACTTTTACAGCTTTGAAAGTGGTTTTTCCGTCTTATCTCTCTGGTCATCAATTCTTTTTACGCAAGTGAAACAGTAACTAAAATAAATATATGTTGTAGTAGTGATTTTTTTTCAGAAAATTCGTTTTTGATAATGTCACACGAAATGCAATTTTTATACGAAATGAAAAATATAAAGCTCGTAGTTTATCTTAGTTTTTATTACTTGGAAATGGTTTGATACTGTAATACTTTCCTATTTCATCCGTAAAATATCTTATATTTTTGATTTTATTTTTGATTCCGCACATGATATTTTTATTTTCCTAGCACATACAGAAGGGAATGGTTTTCCGCAGTAAAGAGAAAAACCATAAAAGTATTTAATTTAAGTATATACCATTAATATGAGATGCATCTACGTTCGTTTGGAAAAGCGGTTTACTGATATACAGTTATAATTCATATTTATTTATTATGCATACTTATTTAAAATTTGTTTGATTTATGCCTGCAATATTTGAAACATACGTTTTAATATGCAATGAATTACAGCACTTAACCCATTAATGCTTGACTTTTTTTCCCAAAGATGGTTGGAGAAGATATTTGGACCGTTGGATCCAAAGATTCCAACGGTAATGTGCTGTAATCTGTTAATAATGAATTCAAATAATACCAAAGTAATAATTTAACACTATTTTTTTTAATGCCCATTTTTGGAAATTCAGACACTTTTTGGACCGTCCCTAAAAAGGGACGCTAGGCATTAATGGGTTAAGCCAGGACAAGGCAGAACAGAAGCTAATAAACCCACAGCTCGGCCATGAAATCCTGAGGCTGCAGTTTCGTCCTTAATCTCGTCCTTAATGTGTCTTTATGGGCGGTAACTCATTGCATATTATGAAGCTTTTGCCTTCACTTTTCGAGTTGAACTGTACTATGGTTTATGGGCGCTCTTTGGTAAGGACATTTAATTTTATACACCAGTTGAAGGTTATCTTAGTTACAATAAGAGGATAACCGAGCCCCCAGTTCGGCTATTGGCTATTCCTTAACGTTGAGTTCGGAATAAACACGAAACTGCATTCTCAGTGTGTTATGACCAAGCTGTGGGTGAATTTGCTTCATACGTGTTAATACTTCATCTTCCATGATTTTATTAATTCAACTTTTGCTTCTTTATTATT
>JAXGGA010018475.1:0-22017 GCA_038373865.1 Uloborus plumipes
TTGGGACCCCCTGTACTGAGGCTTTACAATTTTAGGCGTAGTATAAAACAAATTTAGACATTGACTACATAGGACCCTAAATTGTGGGGGTCTTAGGCCGCGGCCTAGTTGGCCTAGCCAGTAATCAGGCCCTGGCCATATCATACGTACCAATACCAATGATAAAGAGGTTAAATTTCGCTACGAGGAAAATAAAACGGAATGCAGTATATTTCAAACCTTTCAACTGAAATAAAAACAGCACCCAACTGGTTTCTTTACGCCACAATATTTACGCCACAATATATGTAGCACAATCTAATCCTTGATATCACAAAGTCACCCCCATTTTCAACTCTCAGTGCAGGACAAAGCTTAAATCAGTAACCTGCAGCATAAAAAGCTACTCACGCATAAAAAGCAAAGTATTAGGTATCTTTAAAGCAAATATAACCATCTATCCTTAAAATTATTTTTTTAAAAATGTGTTCAAAGAACAAAAAATCATGCAGTGTAGGGTTAACACTAAAGGCCGAAGTATATTACATGTTGATGAATTATAAGTGCATGTAAACTTAGGCAGGGATTCAAGTGAAACACCATTGCAATCGCTTCGAATTGCAATCGCTACTGGAAGTGAATTACATTATCATCAACTTAACTTGGCACTGACGTCACTACGGGTGGAGCCAATAAGAGCTCACAAGCAGTCAGTGATCTCCTCTTATTCGCCAAGTAGGCTGTGACGTTTTATCTAGCTCGTTTTTCATAGTCAAACGTCACGTTGACGTCACGATGTTTTTATCAAGAAACGTTCTAATGTAATTCATTTCCAGTAGCGATTGTAATTTGCGATTGCCTGTTTCACTTGAATTCCTGCCTTAGTGGATATTCAATACTTTTGAAAATCAGAGGGAAATTAGAGTATCGTGAAATATAGTTTAGCCTTTAGTATTAATAGTAGTATTAAGTATATTACTTTTATATTTGCAAAGCACTTGACTTTTTTTCTTTTGAAAATTAACTCTAAAAGCTTATTTTTTAGTTTTTTTTTAAAACTATAATTTAGATTATTTTACTGAGCAGATGCCATTGGGTGTTTTTGCCAAGCAAAAAAGGGTCAGTTTAGATTACTTGACCAATCTTAATCTAAAATAAAAAATTTATTTATTTTTAATAATCAGGCGGTTTGAAACCAGGTGAAAGTAAATTTGCGTTCTTTTTATAAGAACAAAACAAATTTTTCGGAGAACAGCGTTGCTCTCCAACAGCATTGATCGAAAGCCATCGCAAATAAACGTTATTTCTGAATCGGGAAGGAAGGATAGGTAGCTGATATGGTCTTGATACAAAATCAATCGAGGAGTTGAAAGCTTTCCAAAACGGGAAAAGACTGAATGAGTTTCAAAAGAACGTTTACTTGATTTTGCTATCGATTCTATTCGGCTCCAGATTTACGAGGGTTATTTTTGGAGGGAAACGGTTTTTGCCGAGTGAATACGTAAAGCAATAAAATGAATTTTTGATGCTTAAATACTATTGGGGATAGATAATATTTACTATATCGTGCATTAAGTTGTAGAACGGGTCATTTGATTCTGATTTTGTAAATTTATTCAAAATCCCAATACATCAAGAATAACTTCTTAACATAGGCACGAGAATAACTTCTTGATGGGTTGGAGTATGATTCTGCTTTTGTAAATTTATCGTCTGCTGTATTTTTAGTTTGATATCTATCAATTTATTGTCGTCTGCAATGTTTATCATTAAATTTATTTTTCGTCTGCGCCATCTATTGTTTTCTTCCAATGGCAACGACAGAAAAAATGAATTAGAATACCATTCTTTTTGCTGTCTGCTTTACAGTCAATGCATTCTTGGAGAGAAGATATGTCCCTATTTATAAATGCGTGTATGTGTTACATGAATAATAAGTTTAATGTGAGAGAAGAGGGGAAAGGGGGAGGGGGGAGATAACACATTTATAGTAAAATGTCTTGTGGCAATTCTGACAAATTTGAATTGCACAACCCAAACCACACATACTAAATGAAAACAAATGAGTTCTTTCGATGAACTCATCCTTCGTCATCAATCTATAATGCAGTATGATCCGAAATGAGATTCCTACCCATTGAAAGAAATTACATTTCATACATTAGGGAATGGGCTTTTGAAATTTTCATCTCCAAGAATACTTTTACTTTAGCCAGAAAACCTTTTTGCCTTGTATTGATTTGCTTCATCCTGAATTATCGTGTATTTCAAAGAGGCTTGTGTAGCAAGTTTGAATATTAATACCCTTGAATAAAAGGGTATCTTTGAATGAAACTTGTACGCAGTTTGATTTGCTGATTTGAATATTGCCGCAAGACTTAACCAGATTTAAATCCTTGTTAAATTTAGTTAAAAAATCCTCTATAGCAACTTGTGCAATTACATAAATTTCAAATTATGCGTTTCATCTTGAAATCTTTATGGAGTATAATATATTTTATCAGAAAAAAGGTTCAACAAAAATTGTTTACTCACATCAGTGTGAATATTTTATTTACAAATTGATTTATCCTGTTTGTACGCATGTTATCAACTTCAAGATCTTTCTGCAAAATGAAAAAAAAAAAAAAACTAAATTAATCTTTCTTTCTTTTTTTCTCTTCTTAATATTGATTTGTCATTATAGTGTTTATTACGAACTCGAACTGACTTGAGGGCAAAAAAGTTTCGACAAGGAAGCACAAACAATTTCTGATTTTCGCTTTCCACTTATCGATTTCTCGTATTTCTGTATTTCTGATGACCATTAATAACTTTGGCATCTGCTACGCTTTTGAATGTATCTTCCAGATAGCCGTAATCTCTGCGAATTCGTCAAAAATTCCAATCGCTGAGGCCTCCTCCCAAATAATAATGAATAAAAAATCATATTCATCAATCCATGCATGGCGCCACAGCAAGATAAGCAGAAAAAAAAGCCAAAACACAAAAAAAAACAAAGTGTGCCCAGCAGATATTGCAAAAACCGAAACTTCCCCGATATCTGCCGGACCCTGTAGCAGTGGCTCTGGTTTTTAATCTCTGGAGCAGGTTGGAGGTAGTGGTGTAGTGGTTCGCCAGAAATCCACTTACAGGCTGCAACGTGATGTGCGTAGCTAATCATTGGAACAGTGAAAAGGCGGTTGGCCGGTGCTGGGGACCGCTAACTGGGGGGAATATTAAATCGGCTGCCGGTTTATGGGAATTGGATATGGCCGTTCTGTACCGGTCAATTTTGAGATGATGTGCTGTCCGGAACACGCGTTCTGGCATTGCGGTTGATTTTTGGTGGGTGATTAATTGGAAGTATATGTGTGGAAGTTATTTTACAGCAGATTTAAATTCTTTACGGGTCTGTTGAACTTGAATGAAGTATTGTTTATGCCCAGTGTTACTATCTTGGCTTCTGAGAAAGCATTGCAGTACAAGCAGGATTAATTTTTCTTGGGCGACACTTTAAAGGGATACTTTTTTTTTTTGGTAATTAAAAAGAAAGGGGGGGGGGAGCGAAAATATTGACTGCCCAAAGACTTAACGCACTGCAGTTCTTGATGAATTTTCTTTGCATCTAAAACGTAGTTAAAAACTTAGAGACTCGGTATAAACTACTTTCGGTTTCGTAATATTTTGCATATTTCTACTTTTTGATTGTAAAAACAAATATTAGATTTTAACATTTTCGTGTGATATTGCTTTTGTACAAAGTGAAGGAAGTACGCACGAAAAGTATCTCACTCAAACTTTCTTTTATGTAAAAATCCCCCTCCCCCTTTCCCACATTGTCTGTTACGGAGTAAAACGTGTAATTGAACGCTTACTCTTCTCTCTGAAGCTCTGAACTGTCTTCGGGACCTCAAGAAGTTTCTTGTTGTCATTCATTCATTCACTCAAACTTCATCGTATTTACCTTTTAATCACCCCGTAATCTACTTCGACTGATTTTTTGAGAACTTATGGTCGCTCAAAATATCAGCTTAAACTATATCTGGTTCGATTTTGTCAAGTCCTCTTCTAGACAAATGTAACGTCTACTTTTGCTCCCCCCTTTTTTGCCCCCTTTTGAAATAATTTAATAAGCTCTTAAAGAAGCAACTTGTATTATGCTTTATTGTAGTCATATATGAGCAAACGTGTTCACTTGTAACTCATCATATTTTTATTTTCAAATGCATAGCTCGATTTTTACCTGTTTCTTTGATAGCGTTATAAAGGGATTCTAAAGTCTTATGGCAGTAAGAGTTTGACTTCTCACTTTTCCTTTTATAATCTCAGAATCGGCCAAAATAACTACGGTAAGCCTCATTTCTAGTTGCTTTAGTAATTCCAACAAGTTGAGACAAATTTTTTTGACTAATATAAATCATTTTCTCCATAAGAAGGAAATGCAACAATATTGCGATGTGTGGATGGCATTGAAAAACATTTTCTCACTTTCAAAACGTGGGATTTGAAAGTAGGACCATAGACAAAAATACCTGAAAAAATTTAATTATTGGCAACGTCTAATTTGCAGTGCCTTGCCTTATCTTGGGCTGTTAAGCAACAAATGACGATGTTCATTTTATTTATATTTTTTCAAACTCCATCTTCAGAAGACTACGCTTCAAAATGAATTTGTCTTATGGTATGATAACGGTAAAACTTCAATGTAAAACGGGGTAAGGAAACGAAAGTAATGAACCGAGTGCACGATCACAAGTTGATGAACATTTCGCACATCCAAAATGAAAGGGGCACATCTCATAAATTGCATTTTTTGGAAATGTCTTTAAAAAGCATACCTTAGTACACCTTTCATGAGAAACTGACCCTTTTTTTTCTAGAGTTACCAGTCGTAGCTAAAAAGCGACGTATGCCCTTATCATTCTCTCGATTCTGCCAATTGTAAAGGGAGAATTGAGTTTGAAAGGGGCACATCTTTGATAATCAGAGTTCTCCGAGCGGCATTGGTGCAAATTATGGTTAGTATTTTTTTGTAAACCAATTAAGAAAACCGTACTTTTGATTTTTTTTAAAAATTACCCTCGTTTTAATTTATTGTTATTAAGTATAAATTGTTTGTGCACAAATAATTTATGAAGGGTTCCTTTTTTAGAACAAGAATAGTATTATGTAACCTAGCGTCAAATCATTAGGAATTAAAATTTGATTTAATATCGTTCTGAAATGTAACAGCGATATGCAGGTTAAAGTCACAACAAGAATTTCAAAAAAATTTAAAAGGTGTATAAGCCGATGCCCATAAGAATAGCTATTTTGAGATGTGGCCCCTTTCATTCACCACAAAAATGGAGAATGAAAGAGGCACTTCTTATTAATTACCGACTTATTTAAAATTGGCCGGGAAACGCACACCATAGTCACCTAGCAGAACCTTTAATCAACCAAGCAATGAAAGTTTGGCTAATTGTAATAGTTATTAGAGCCAGGGCAAGGATTTAAAAAAGTTTAAATTTTCAAATCTATTTTTCTCAAAATAGCTATTTTGAGAAGTGCCCCTTTCATTCTGGATGTGCGATTTGACGAGAACTTGGCATTACTTTGACAAGTTTGCAGAGAAAAATTAGATGGAAAATTTTACAATATGCATTTTACATAACTAAAATATGAGAAAAGTTGTTCTTGTGGTCGTCCTAAGTTGCTAACACCATGAGAGGAAAAGTGCAATACACGTTTTAGATCTGCTTGATATGGTGAATGCACAAAGTGTGCAAGTGCACTCCGCGAAGAGGAGTTCTGCCATTTAGATTGCAATAAAAAAGTTCGTAATTCTACAACTTACGGAATAAATGCAAAGCCATCTTTTTCTTATTTTCCCATGCCAGAACTCAGGGGTGCCCATCCCCCCCCAAGCTCAGTGGCGCAAATTCCCCCCCAAAAATTTTTAAACTCTCTTATGCTTTTTTTGACACCTCTTTTTTATTTTATTTATTTTTTAAAATTTTATTTATTTATTTTTTTAAATTGTAACTATTATATTTTTATATATTATTAATTTTTTAAAAGTTCGAATTGTGCGTGGAATAGAATCGCCTTTTTTTTCCTTCCAGACATTCCAAACACACACACACACACGCACACACAAAAAAAAAAATAAATAAATAATAATAAAGAAATAAAAGAAATAATTTAAATAAAAAAAAATTAATGATTAATTTTTTAAAATCTATTTCTAATATAAATTTTAAAAATAAATAAATAATTTAAATTAAAAAATAAATTAATAATTTAAATTAATAAATAAATTAATAAATAATTTAAATAAATAAATAAATTAGTTTTAAAAAATCCCCCCCAAAGTTTTTGATGGTGTAATTTGCGCCATAATCCCCCCCCCCTTTGGGCACCCCTGCCAGAACTCATCAAATAGTTCTCAACGCTACAGGTTTCTACCCACTAATTGCACGTTCTGTCTAAAACAGTAATGACTGCTGTGATTAATTGTTACCGTGTTTTTCTACGACTGTGATAACGCATTGTCGCACAAGGGTAATGAGTGGCCAATGAACTCAGCTAATCAGCTTTTCCGTTCTTATAATAGCAATTCCTCATTTGGAACGGCATTGCATGCGGCGATTACTCTTTCGATAATTGCTGAAGTACAAATGTTTTATTTTCAAAGAAATAATGTTCCCTTGCTAGAAACTACAGCTCTGTATTCAACAACTAACATTGACATACAGCAATGTATTCGATGTAATTTGTCATTCGTTCAAATTGTTTCTATGGAAAAAGGCATTTGAATGTAAGTTCGTTCAAACATACATACAAACTTATACGGGCAATTTCATTTTATTAAAAACAGCTTGAAAAGACTACAAATAAGTTTGATCTTGTTTCGCTGCATAATTTTATGTAGAACATGGGCTTTACTTCCATAAAACACGCTGGACGTTTGAAAATTTCGATTCCAGAAACTGTTTTTGTTTTTTGTTTTTGGCTGTAACAGACGTATCTTATGAGATACGTCTGTTACGAAGAAAGAATAAAATTTTATAAAAAAAAGTAAAACCGACTTCAAAAACGCAGCTGAAAATTGCTCTAAAAAGTAAAAAATAAATTTATTCTTTGAACACCATCGATACTACTTTTAAACATGAGTTTTGAAGTCGGTGCCGAAACAGTTAAGAAAATCATTCGTGCCCATTCTTCGGTTACATGTTTCATAATAAAAACAACCATAAATGTTTCATAATCAATTTCAAGTGTTGTTTGAGAGGAAAAATCAATCAAATGGTACACTCAATGGGTACGAATGATTTTGTGTATCAATTCAACTCCAGGGCAGATAGCTGGTACTGCTAATATAATTTCCGCGTTTTGTAATGAATATTCAAGGCTCATCTCAAGCCTTGTAATGTGGTCCCATGGCCCCATAATTATATTTTAAATATGCTTTAATTAAATCCCAGAAATTAAAACAATTTTTTTTAGTGGAAATCGTTTAAAATTTTGGACGCGTTAATAAAGTGAGATGAAGCGTCAAGATGGCAACATGACACTCTTCCCGGTATACATTTACACTGAAAAGAATGAAATAAAAATTAAATTTTATAAAAAAAGTAAAACCGACTTCAAAAACGCAGCTTAAAATTGCTCTAAAAAGTAAAAAATAAATTTATTCTTTGAACACCATCGATACTACTTTTAAACATGAGGCTACTGATTTCCCCAAAAATGAAAAAAAAAGAAAGAGAAAGAAAAAAAAAAGCTTATTATGGGTAATGTTTTCTTACACTTTAAAAAGTAGTTATATTTTTACTACTTACTAAATGTAAAAGCTGTTTTATAATCATCCGCAAATTATTTGGCATCAGTACAAATTATGTACATTAAAAAAAAAAAAAATTTCTGAAACATTCGTTACTTTCGATATGGGTGCAGTCTATGTAGATACATTTAACGATATCTTGCATGCGAAAAAATATTACGAATTCAATGATTAGGAAAATAAGTCGAAATAATTTTCTGCTACATCTGCATCATCAAGAAAGTTCAATGTTAAAATGTTTCTTCGGCCTTGGTTGTTCCTGAAAAATATGCTCATATTCCTATCTTAGGTTTAATTTAGCTCTTATAAACTGCACAGTACATATATGTAGGTGCGGTGCCCGCCGCTTATTAAAATCACATTTGTTTAGCGGACATTCGATTTTTTAGGCGGTTCATTTTATAAATCGGCATGCCCACACTAAAATAATAATAATAATAATAATAATAATAGTTTCTAGTATCTAAAATGGAAATGAATTTTTGTATTTTTATAGTTTTCAGAGATTAAAATAGTTGATTAAATATGATTTTATATTTTTATTTCCAAAAGGAGCATGAAATAATAGCTTATTGCTGTTTGAGTACAGAATTTGAAAGTAAAAATTCAACATTGTTAGTTTTTTATAAGTTCTTGAAATTTTCAACAAGAGTAAGTACTCCAGTCAGGGGCGCACCCAGGATTTAACTTAAGGGGGGGCTAATTTCTGACATCAAGCACCCCTACCCCTTTTATATCCCGAGGCCATTGGATGAAAATTTTAAAATCGCGAAAATATATTTTCGCGATTTTACCCCCCCCCCCCCCCCCCCCCATTCTTTTTATTTATTTTTTCCGGAAAAGCAGTGTAAAGCTTTGCTTTTTTGATTGGAAGCTCTCATGCTTCTGTTAAATTTTATGTGAACTTTTTACTTATTTATCAAATTGTGTTTATGTAAGACAATAAATGGTAAATGCTATGAGGATCTTCCAACATTAGTGAAGATGAGGTGATTAATGCACTCACGAAAATAGCGTTATGATACGAATCAAGACCATTACTATTGTGAACAAAGACATAAAGTGGAATAAGCTGTTCGCTTCTGTTTCCATTGCTTTTGTCGGATGTCTGTGCATCCATAAGCTCAAAATTTTTTGCATTGAAAAAGGCGTACCTTGTAACGCCGAAACACGTGTCTGCAGTATCCCTGCTTATTTGTGTCTCCATTACGTTGTAATTTTCCCTACATACTGATAGGAGGTTCATGGGTTCTGCCCGGAAAAATTTCTGAAAAGTGATCCCAAAAACACAACAGTTAGACAACTTTTGGTCATGTTAGGGAGATTTGAGACTTGCCAGCCCTCATCTAATATTTTTTCAAAATTTGAGGCCATAAAAACGTTATTATTGCACGCCATTTTTGCAATTGTTTGGGGGTGAGGTTTATATTAAGCTTCGAAAAGCGTAGTTTAAGATGACATTGGTTAATCTTAGGAAGAGCACGAGTCAGGGGCTTTCCCATTGTAAATTTTCGAAATTGATGTCCAAAAAACACCATAGTGGGCTTTCTTAGAATATGTTAAAAGAATGAATGGGGGTTTTGGAACTATTCACTAACGATTTTTTGATGGTGAAATTCCGAAAACGAAATGTATAACTATCTCAGTTAATCTTAGGAAGAATAGGGTTCGACCGCTCTCAACCCGAAAATTTTCAAAATTGATGTCTAAACAGCGCAATAGCATCTTTGATGATGTTAGAGAAAGGAATAGGGCTCGGTTTTCCCCTCTGAATGTTTTTTGTCGAAATTAAAGACCTCAAAACTCAATTTTAAACGATTTTCGAGATCTTTCCTCGAATATTTTTTGAAATTGAAGTTTTAAAAATGCCATTGCAGACCATCTTTGATGACGTTATGAGAATGGATGGAATGTGGAACTCTCCGAAGGATATTTTCCCCGGAACTGAGCTTAGAGAAATGCAGTTCCATTGTTGTCGATGTTAAGATTTCGGAGGCCTTCCTCAGAAAAGTTTTCAAATTTGAAGTCTTAAAAATGTGGTTATAGTCCATTTATCCTTAGCAATAGGATTCATGTACTCTGCACCAGCAGTTTTTCGTAATTAAAGTTCCAGAAACGAAATTTAAGACCTTTTATCATTATTATTTGGTGGAAGGCTTTTATTTAATTTTTTGAAATTTAAAGTTTTAAAAACAAAACTGTAGGTCATATTCGATAATGGGGCTCACTTTTCACCTCCGGAGATTTTTAGAAATTTATGTTCCAAAAACCAATTATTAGACGATCTTCAATGAGGACATTCAGACTTTCTCCCGGAATTTTTCAAAACTTGAAGCTCTAAAACTATAATTACTTTCTAATTTTAACGCCGAAAAAAGAGAGGAATTAGGTTCAGACACCCCCTTCCTCCCATTTTCTTAGCTACTTTTTTAAAATATTTTTATTCCAAATCAAAATGGAGAAAACAGGAAAAGATTTTTCAGTTAACTATTTTGGTTTTCTGTTCTGAAATTTTTAATTTCCTTTCAGTGCCTTCATTGGTTAAAAGTACAGAAGTTTGTGGCTTGAGTGCAAGTTTTTTTTTCTTTTTGATTAATTTGTTTATTTTGCACAGATATATTCTTCGGTCACTTTTTTTTGTTTTTTTTTCCCCTCTCTCTTTTGTACTCCCTTTTATTTTAATGCCATTTTATATTCTTTATAATCTCTTAACTTTTTATCTGTTTTTTTGTTTCTCGAGCATGTTTCTCAAAAAATCAGTGGCGGGCTAATCATGTCGCAATTGCCCCCACTCCCCCTCCCCGGCCATAGGGGGCTTTTATGAAATGGATTCAAAAAATGTGCATGAAAAATGTTTTATAGGATTCTGTTTTTGACAGAAATGAGCTTTAAAAAATTCATTATGACGACTCTTCAAACCTGTAATTGCCACCATGAAACATCATGATTTTCCATAACAAATCCTCGAAATTAAAATTATTTTGGTTTTGATGGTGAGACGCTCTGTGATTTGAAGTTCTATGCTTTGCTGAGGCCTCATTCTCGTGCCTCCTGCGTCTGTACATGTACAATGAATGATTTAATTGAAAACAATCCCAAATAGCACACTTCGTTGTATAAACGTTGTAAAATGGTTATTAACGTTGTGGCAACCGATTAAAAACGTTTATAAAACGTTTAAACGTAATTTGTGCTACCTGGGATGCCTTGGTTTCTTGGAAATTGTAGATACTTGGGAGCACGGAGCGGTCTTTTATAAGTGAGAATTTACCTACTTTCCCCTAAACTTTAAGAAAGACAAGGTATATGTTATACGTGTGCGTATTTGTTATTTCATTTGGATTCAAAGCGTAGTATATATTGAGTTATTAATGACACGAATCTTTTCTGACGCGTGGAAAAATTTAAAATATCGTTGATGCTTAAGGCCTTCAAGTCCAGTTTTTTCATAGGGGGAGCTTAAGCCCCCAAAGCCCCCTCCTGGGTGCGCGCCTGGCTCCAGTAGTCGGCCAGTCACCAGTAGTCAGCCACAATGACATAAAACTTCTCATAAATCTCCATATATTATTTCTCTAAGCCGAATCCTATACCCGGTCGAAACTCGCTCATTTCTTTATCGAATTGCAAGAAAATTTATGATTTTGAAGCTTATCCCGCGGGCTATTGACGAAAATTAGACCCACCCTCTAAAAAGTGTCGGTTCGTTTTTTATTCGAACTTCAATTTTTGGACACAAAATTGACTCTATCTAGCGAAATAATTGTCGTATCGTCTCCATTTTGATTTCATTCGAAAGATTAAAAAAAATGCGTTCTTTAGAACGTTTCTCCGCTAGCGCCGCGTAACGAGAATCTCGAAAATCCACGTTTAAGCGACTTATAAGCGATTGAAGTTTGAAAAAGTTAAATTTTTTGCTCAACTGTTAAAATCGTTACATTGTTGTTCAAATCAATTTTAAATGCGACATTTCAAGCCAAGGCTTAGCTCGATAAACCTTAATTGTAACTTTTATTGTTTCAAAATACTATGGTAGTTTTGCGATAACGTTAGTATTTAGTTTAGTAGTAGCCTTGGGTATTTTATTTAATTTAAGTTTAGAGTTTTTTTCCTTTTTTTTGTGCGGAATTCCGCACGGGTCACCTCTAGTAGTACATATTTAATTCAAAATCAGATATGGCGCATTCACACATTCATGTACCTATCCTCAGTCATCAACCAGTGGCAGATAAATTTTGGGTACTTATTTTGGATTAGTAATAAGTCTTTCATTTTGAACGGTGTGCCCATCATCCAAGATTGCGATTCTGCTTATTTTTCAGCTAATATGATTCTGTGGCCGACTACTGGAGCATTTACTAGTGTTGACAACAGCTTGGATTTTAACATTATTTTTTTTTTTAAATTTCTGAAACAAGTAGGTGATTCACTATCAGAAAGGTACATTCTAAAGTTTTACCTTGTTACTTCCTTTTACGTAGTAAAGGAAGTATTGTGATCGCGAAAAAAAAATCCCTCAAATTTGAGTCTAAATTTTGATTTTGCTCACCCCCGAATGAATGTTCAGTAGTTTTTTCGACCTGTCAGCACGTGCATATGTACCTACCAACATATAAGCAGCCGAAAAATTTTTTTCAACCACCCCCGAGTTAATTACGACGAGTTTTCTCGTGACGTCTGTATGTACGTGTGTGCGTATGTATGTATGTGGGTCGCATAACTCAAAAACTATATGCCGTAGAAGCTTCTAGCTTGGTATGTAAGCTCTGAGGATGGTCTAGTTGTGCACCTCCCCTTGTGGTTGCATTTGAATGTTCTCAAGGGGGTGTTTTACCCCTTTTTTGTGGTAAATCAGTGTTAATTTCAATGCAGACTCAAGTGATATGAATTGGCGCGACTACTTGGCGATATGTCGCCAAGGGTTTGACGCCAACTTGGCGACATATCGCCAAGTTGGCGACAAATTTGGCGAAAAAATTATTTTTTGAATTTGGGTTCAACTTGGCGCTATTGGCGATATTTTGCGAAAAATTCACTGAATGATATTAAAATCAGCAATATTTAGAAAATTAACCATTGCAAAATATTTTTTGCATTGTTTCGTGGCAGATGAGGGGAGTAAATATTTGAATTGTTACCTTGCTCACTCCAAGCACTTTTTTTAACCCTTAAGGCAACTACTAAGAAATTTACACGTAAAAGGAAGTAGTGTGGGGTCCATACCAGATTTTTTTTGTTGCTGTATTGATAGCTGAAAGTTCTAGGTTAGCCAAGATCCACAAAAGATCTCTTAAATGGCCGACTACTAGAGCACTTACCCAAGATCTCCTCTAAAGGACCTCGTCATTAAGAGCTTTTCTGCGATACATTAAAGAGGGTAAATTTGGCATTGAGATTTCTTCATCTTTCGAGACACTTTTCCACTCTTGGTGCTACGTAACTTTGGAATTTATTATGTCTATTGCAATTTTTAGCATAATTAAAATTACTGTTTCAAGCTTTGCATACGCTTCTAAAAACTTGATTTTATAAAGCGGCGAAAATGATTTTATTCAAGAATGGTTTTGACATGTTTTGATATTATAAGGATTGGGTTCGTGTAGATTTGGTTTTAAAAAGCTGCTGATTTTATAATCCGGTGATTTTATTAGAGGCAGTTACTGTAACATGGGAAAAGGCTGGCCCTAAAACCTTTTTCATTGCGCCTCTGCCCTGGAGGATTTTTAACCCATTAATGCCTGACATTTTTTTTCCAAAGATATTTTTCATACTGGTTACAAACAGTGTTTAATGGACAGGAAAAATAATAAAAAAAATGTTATGTAAAAAATAATTTCTTTATTAAGGAAAGAAAAATCGTCCCTTAAAAGTTACGATAGACACCCGAGGGTACATACTTTTTTTACTAAAATTTTTTTCTGCCTACGATATAATATTTAAAAAGATATTTTATACGAAGAAATAAAATCAGCAATTAACATAAACTGGGAATAACTTTGAAAACTTAGCTTTTTTTCTTGAGATTGTGAACGATGTCATTTTTGATAAAAATCATATTAAAACTACTACAGAACGCACTTTACAATGGTTATGTGCTGCAATCTGTTAATAACGAATTGAAACAATACCAAGGTACTAATTGAACAGTATTATTTGGTTGAAATGTTCATTTTGGAGAAATTCAGACCCTTTTTTGTACCGTCCTTAAAAAGGGACGCTAGGCATTAATGGGTCAATAGTGGCTATTTCGTACTGAGCGGGCATAAGAAAAAGCCTCTCATCAGATTATTGGATGAGGATTTGACAACGAGCCACAACAGGCATCTTTACTCCCTGTTTTCTAGTGCATCGTACTGATTAGAACCAGCATCCTTCTGGTTGCAAACCAAATGAGTTGCCGTTGAACCACGAGTTGGACTCAGTACCGGATTTACCATGTGGCAATTGTTGCTGTTGCGAAGGGCCCCGTGTCCATCAAGGCACAGAAAAGAATACAAAAATGTATATGATAAATGTTTCACACAGTTTTTTGACAGACAAAGGGGACCTGAAAAATCATTTCCACCCTCAAACCTGTAAATCCTCTACTGGTTGAACTTAACAGTGTACCTTGTCTAGTGGTTAGGGAAGTCTGACCGGATGATGAGGTCCCGGGTTTGAATCCCGTTTTGCTTTCTCTCCCCTGTCCTTGTCCTCTCTTTGTGTGAATGCGCTGTTCGGCTGTGAACGGTTGTCTACTCTATAAACGGGTCTCTATGACATGTGTGTGTTGTGAAAGTCGGACTATACACAGTAGCGTAGCTGGAGGGTCCTGCGCCCGTGGCGAACGTAAAAAATTGCGCCCCCCCCACCCCTCTTGTTCGCCTTCATTGGAAGTCACAATAGGTCACTGTGATCTCCCAAAACAATTTTATGTTCGGAATATTCTGATTATTTGGCAAACTTAAAGACAATATTGCCTTTTTTAAAACTCCTTTTTTCTTTCATGTCTTAAATGATGCCCAATGTTCCTTCTCATGAGATGTTTCATTTTCCACTGTAACTCTTATTCTTATGAGTATTTTCTTCAAATATTTTTCTACTAACATTTTAAAAGAAATTCTTAACTTATTTTATGGGTCAAAATGCCGCCCCCTGACTGCGCTCGTGGCAAGAGCCACTCCTGCCAACCCTTAGCTACGCCACTGACTATACACCAAACTACGGAACAGTTGGAAAAGTAAAGCAGCGTACCCCACATTGCCAGCCTAACTGGCACAAAACAACAACAACGTTAGTAACAGTTCTTTGACATTTTGACTTCCATCGTGTTAGTTTTAAGAGCTTTATAATTTTTGTTGCCCTGTGGTGGCATTGGAGTCATCTCCCTATTTTATGTATCTCTTATGAAACGAGTTTAATGCTGTTGAACACCGCTTGATACACAGTAAAATTTAGCAAGTACACAGGCAGTGTTTCGTCTGTTTGCAGAGAGGGCTGTTTCTCGCTGTAATTGCATGTTGTCTGCCAGAACGACACTTCACTTTCGTAGCTGGCCCAACTGGGAACAAAGGAGCGGCACATTAATTAGATTTTTGCTTGTCGCTCAAGCATTGAAAAACTGCCACTGTCATGTCAGTGAATATCCACAGTAAACAGCTATCCGCCCAGTGTTCCAGAAGAGGAATTAAATCATATTACTCGCAAGAGCTGTGGTGTCTCATGGAAAAATACAAAAAGGGATGATTTGTTGGCAGATTTCGCGTTGCCAGTAAACCACGAGTTGGACTCAGTGGCGGATTTACCATGCCGAAACTTCGCAGTTGCGAAATGCCCCGGTGACCATAAAGACGAAAAAAAGGATTCAAAAATGCATATGATAATGATAAATGTTTTTCATAGTTCTGTGATAAGCAAAGAACTCCCAAGAAACAAAGATCCATTGTGGCCCTCTAACCCGTATATCCACCGCTAGTTGGACTTAGTAACAGCTGTCTTTAACATTTTGACTTCAATCGTGTTAGTTTTAGGAGCTTTATAATTCTACTTGCCCTGAGTAACACTTGAATCAACTTTCCATTTTATGTATCATTTGGGAATCGAGTCTTGTGCTGTTGAACACCGCTTGATATACAGTGAAATCTCTGATGGGGGGGGGGGGGTGCACAGACAAATGTTTCGTCTGTTTACAGAGAGGGCTGTTTTCCGTGGTAATTGCACGTTGTCTGCCAGGATAGCGCTTCACATTCGTAGCTGGCCTAAGTGGAAACAAAGGCGCGGCGTATTAATTAGATTGTTGCTTGTCGCTCAAGCAGTGAAAAACTGCCACTGTCATGTCAGTAAATATCCGCAGCGAGGAGCTATCCGCCCAGTTTGCCAGAAGAGGAGTTAAATCATATCACTCGCAGGGGCTGCCGTGTCTCATGGCAAAATACATCAGGGGATGATTTGTTGGCAGATTTCGCGCTGCTTGTTATGGATGTGGGGAAGGGCAGCCCTCTTCTATAAGGTCGGAAGCCTTATATCCATTGATGAGGCGGATCAAATTCTGATTGGTGATCAATAAGATTTTCGCTTCAGGTTTTTTTTTTTTTCTTTGAGTCCTCATATCAGGCGGCAAAAATATTTATTGCCTTTGTTTGTGTTATCTGCAAAAATTAAAAGTTAATGAAGCTGGTCTTAAGAAATATGTACTACTCTGATGTGCAAAAAGCAGTTTTTCAGCTCTTTATTGTGATTTCAGTTATCTTTTATGTCTCTAATAATTATTATTTTTTTAATATTTTAAAATACAATCGATTACCCATTACCCGTGGTTCGCGGGTTACTCGTGGGTACTTTAGATTTGTTTCCCCTTTTTATGGTGATTTCGTGTGTGCTAAGTTATGATATATACGAAAAAAAGTTCATTCTGCTGTCACTAATTGAACCGTTTATTTCAAAAACCAGTCAACAGACATTTTTTTCAAAATTGAGTTATTAGTGCCATGTGATTCTTTAGGGGTAAATACACATTTTAGTACAGACAAAGAAAAAAAACGGTACTTTTATAGTATGAAGACAACTAGCAAAATTTTGGCTTTAGTGCAAAAACCAGTCAACGGCGTCTGTTATCTGGTTTTTGCACTAAAATAGATTTTTTTGCGGCGCACCTTTGGTGTTACTGGTCTAGCTTGCTCTTGGCTGTTCCTAAACGTGATGCAGCTGCAGAGCTAATGGTACATAAAAGGAGGGCTACAAAATTTTATGCTAATTTAAAAGAAGCATCCAAGAATGAGGATAATGAAACTGCAGCCCTATGCTTTGATTACATGCAAAACTTGCCTCTCCCGAATATTCCTGTCCAGGAAATTTTTCATATGAGACAACTATGGGTAAACGTGTTCAGTATTCGTGATTTAAAAAGTAGTAAATCAAAAATTTACCTTTATCATGAAGGAGAAGGTAATAAAAGCCCAAATGAGGTATGAAGTTTTTTACTACACTACATACAAACCGAGATACCTGTAACTGTAAAAAAGCTCATCCTTTTTAGTGACGGACCATCAGGCCAAAATAAAAACCATACGGTTGTAAGATTTCTAATGAATCTTTGTGACAAAGGACGTTTTGATGAAATCATTCACAACTTTCCTGTTTGTCGACATTCATTCTCCCCATGTGACAGAGACTTTGGATCCATAAAAAGAGTCATAAGAATGGTTGATAGAATTTATACTCCAGATGAGTATCGTGAACTTATTTTAAAGGCTAGTAAAACAAGTCGTTTTACCATCCATATAGTTACACCGAAAGATATTTTTAATTTCAAAACGTGGTGGCCACGGTATTATAAAAAAATAACCCACTCAGATGAAACCTCAGGAAGAGGTATTCCTAAAGATGAAAAAGATATTTTCAAAATATCAACTTATAAGCAGTTCATTTACAATAACAGAAGTCATGGGAGAGTGGTGGTAAAGCCACATATTGATGGATTCGTTGAGTCTACATTTTCACTTCTAAAAAAACAAAATCTCCCAGAATTGCCTACTGAAAGGGCATATCCTTCAGGAAAGGTGAGAATTTCTTTTTCCTTGACATAAACTTACATCTTATGCTCAACCTTATCAACTCTCGTTTCATATTTTAGTTTAACTTTTTTATTTTGTCGTTATCGTTATAGGTTCCTATTAATGTAAAGAAAATTCGAGATCTAAACAATCTCCACCAATATCTAATTGGATATGAAAATTTCTACACCAGCATTTTGAATTGGCCAACTACTAATAGTGAAAACATAGTCGAAATGGTTTACGATAACGAATAGCTATCTCCCCAGGAACCAAAATATGGCAAAAAATACCTTATATAATAATGTAATTAGTAGGTGATAAATAAAAATATAATGTTTTTCCCTAACATTCTCATTTTTACTTCAAGATATTACAAAAATTGAGAGCAAAGCTCTGAAAATACGCGTGAACGATTAGTTTATTGCAAAAAGCAGTCAACTACAAAAGTTTTAATAATTTTTTTTGCACTGAAGATAAGACGTAAGAAAATATTTTTTTGTCGGTAAAGTATCCAAATGAGGTCTACTTTAAGCCTAAAAAAACATCAACACCTAAATAAAAAGCAGTAGGTTGTTAAACAGTTTTTTTCGTTTTTCTCAAAACAACAAATTTGTCTGTTGACTGGTTTTTGAAATAAACGGTTCAATTAAGTTAATCAATATTTTGAGTGTGACTCACGTTACATAGTTTCGTGACTCACGTTACATCTCCGTTTTAGTCCTTTACTTTACATCTTATTTTGAAAACTTTGTGTGGAGATTTCACCTAAATTCAATTAAAATTAATGCTTAATGGCTTGTTTTCTTCAGTTGATCAGTTTTAAGTACAGTAAAACCTCTCCGAGCGGTCACTTTTACAAAGCAGACACCCCTCTTAACGGCCAATTTTTCGCAGCACGAATTTTTTGTCCCATAGACCTAGGGTTAAAATTCTCCTTAGCAGCTGCCGTCTAACCCCTCTGAACGGTCGCCGAGTGGATTCATCAATTCAATTTTCCAAAATATATGTTTTTTTTTTTAATACTACTTCCCGTATTTTCCCCCCTACTTCCCGTACTACACACCGTTGCATTTCATCTGATACCAATCATAACATTTAATGTTGCATAATGGCTGTAAAATTAGTTGACTGCTGTCAGAAGTAGGCTCTTCAAAGTACTTACTTTTCTCATCCACTACAAATGAATAATTAAATTTTAAGCATCTCAAATTAGAGCAAGTGAGAAGTTGACCGTGCTTTTTAAAATTTCTCTTATGTTCCAATTTTATATGTATATTAGGGTGATTCAGTAATGTATGGAAAAAAAAAAACTTTGTATTTTTGTGCGTCTTACCCTCTTATTTTGTGCCACTATATACACTGATTATTTGTGCAAAATTTTGGCAAAATATATTAATATTTAGAGGTCGCTCAAACGCCTTGAAATTTCGTTATATTGACAAAAATGTGATCGCAAATGATATTTATAGAAAAAAGTAGCCTTTGTATTTTTGTGCGTCTTACCCTCTTATTTTGTGCCACTATATACACTGATTATTTGTGCAAAATTTTGGCAAAATATATTAATATTTAGAGGTCGCTCAAACGCCTTGAAATTTCGTGATATTGACAAAAACGTGATCGTAAATGATATCTATAGAAAAAAGTAGCCTTTGTATTTTTATTCGTCTTACCGTCTTATTTAGGCCCTTTATATACACTGAATTATTTGCCCAAAATTTTAGTAAACTATATTTGCATTTAGGAGTACTTCAAATTTTGTGATAGTGGCACAAATACGAACGTAAATAATAATAATAAAGTTACTTTATTGCTGATTTGAGAAAAAAACGTGCAATCTCAAAATGAACTATATATCTGAAAAACCAATGAAGTGCAGAAAAGTGTGAAACTAGAGCTAATATTTAGAAAAGTGCCAATTTGAGTCCCAAGCGAATTTTCCCTAGTATTTCAATAACTAGTTAAAAAAATAATTTTCCCCAGAAAGAAGATAAGGTTCTGCTTTCATTTAATGTAATAACATCAGAAAAAAAAATTTTTCTTTAGAAAATATTGTTTTTATACATCAAAAATCAGATCGGTAACGTGTCCCCAGTAGCAAAGCTTAGCATGCAAACAGGTCATGCACACTTTCTAACTTCGCAAAAAAATGCGCTTGCACAAAAAACGATTCTATTTTGACCCCTTTGTTAATATTTTACTTCATTTTTGTTTTAATCGATTTCTGATTTTCCAGGGAATGCGAAATAAGCGTGTCCCAAGTTCCGCCGTCAGAGTGGTAACAATAACTTCCGATCTATGTTTAGGCCCCCAAAATCATTTCCTGCACCTATACCACGTGATACTGAGTACCTGGTGGGATGTTTTATTGAATCGTAATTAAAAATTTGCATTTCTGCAACTAAAATTGTAGGTAAGATTTTTTAAAGTGATTTTATAAAATGTGTGTCATTTGAGTCATCAGATCGGTAACACGCTCTAAAATGCGCAGTTTTTATTATTTTGAAAATTATTTTATATATAAGTATAGTCCTTTATTACAAGTGAAAAAACCACGTGTTTGATTTTGGTTTAGTGCGATCGACTCGGAAATAAAAAAAAAACTTTGTCAGTTTGTCAGATCGGTAACAGTCAGAGCGGTAACATTGAAAAACAGCGAATGTGTTACAGAACTAACTCACACGTTTCAGAATTATAAAAAGCAAAAATCATAGGTTTTAGCCATATATATTGAATATTTTTGTTCTTAAAAAATGAAAAGCAATGAGTTTTAGTACAATTGCTTCATTTGTGGTTTGTATGACCTAACAATAGAAGTTAGTAAAATAAGAAAAATTGACACTGCAGAAATTAAGTTAAATAATTATTATTATTTTATTTATTTATTTATTTATTTTTTTGGTGCTTCAATTTCTCATAACTTCGCTAAATAACAAGATAATAACTAGCATGCTAAATTTGAATTTCTGATCAAGAAATGAAATTTCCTGCAACTAATTAATGAAAAGCAAGCAGCAGAGTTGTGTGTTGAAAAAGTTGAAGTTGTGTGTTGTTTCAAAACAAAACAAATGTTTTATTAGCTTGGATTTGGTAACCTAATAATTTATTTTATCTAAAAACCTTATCGCTCATTTTTATTTCCAAGAAATGCTTTTTTATAATGAAATTTGATTTTTTAGCCTAATATATATATTTTAATATAATAATCTTGATTCTATGTTAAAAATTCAAAGAAATAATATCATATTTAGAGATGTTAACGAAAACTGAAAGCATAAACTCAAATATGTAGCTCATATATTAACATCAGATCTGTAACATTCATCAGATCTGTAACGGCTTAAAAGTGAGTAATCTAAGGAGGGGGTGAATAACTTCCTTGACCTCCCCCCTTTTATTTTCTTGCATTTAGACCCAATTTAGACTTAAAATCCAATATTAGTTTTTTTCTGCAAAAAAATTTTTTTTTTCAGAAAACTCCAACTTTAAATTGGCTCTTTTCTAAATATTGGCTCACTAATCAAATACGGAAAAAATATAAAAAACAAATTTAAATACATTAAATATATAGTAATTCGCTCATTAATTCTTGCAATACTTTTTAAGGTTACTTTTTTGCAACTTTGAAACCTTTTCTGTGTTCCTGTACCACTTGAAGAAGACACTGTCTTTGTTTTTCGTCATTAGTGATAGTCTTAACAAATGCTTCAATAAGGGCCATGCCACGCTCCGTATTGTAGTTTACAATCCTCAGTTTCTTTGATATTACAAAGCCTTGTTGGTAGCTATCTTAAAGATTCGAATGCTCAGGATCAAACAGCTGATATATTTTGAGTTTCTTCTTTACATGAATAAGGACGCTAAAAATATTCCAAATCATTTCTTAGTGCTTGCACAAAAAGGGTTGCTGGGAACCCAGCTCTTAGATATTTTTTCCCATTAGCGATAAGAATGTGAAAGAAATCACATTCATATGTTACGAATACCTTTTGTTTGTCCAGCTGCAAGTTTGAACTGGTTGGGAAATATCCATAACTTGAAGCCATAAAGAATCTTTAACACAGATATAACACGAGGAACCACTCCTGGGACACGAAAACATACACCAAGAGAAGGTGCTCTGCTCAAGAAAATCGCACTAAGCTCTAGTATCTTCCTTGGACACTTCTTTTACATGGGTCATCAGAAGTTAACTTC